>VYZS01021415.1:5787-44675 GCA_013400695.1 Neodrepanis coruscans
TTTTTTTTTTTTTTTTTGGTACCAAATACAAGTTTATAATGTAATTCACTTTCTCATTTGAAAAGTCAGCCCCCATCTCAATGTTTGGTTTGGCAAGGCTGGAAGTTGGGGTGCAGTGTAAGAACTGCTGGCCTTGGAGAGTGGCTGGTGCAGGACAGATGAATCCACCTCTTTTAAGTTTATTTCCACAAATAATTGAAAAAAATAGATATTACTTTTTTTTCATGGCAGAACTGTGGTTTCAACTTACACAAAAATACTGTTTGTTCCTGTTTAAAAATAGAGGTACTTTAATTCTCACTTCAAAACTTTGCAGAGGTAATTATGAGGGCTGATAGGGGGCAGCTGAGGAAGAATCTGCAGATTTTGACTGAAATTAGCCTTTGTGACTTTTCCTCTAAGTAGTTCCCCAAAATGTTGGTGTTACATAAGAAAGAGGTAATTTATGTCACTGCAGGTTTCAAGCTCTTTGTTTATACATTAGGCAGGTTCTGTATTCTCCTCATGGATTTCTGATTTTGTTTAAACAAATCTGTTCCCCAGGTGGCAGGGAGCAAACACAGGTATTTTTTTAACCTTCAGCCCATGGCCTTCCTGTAGGGGTGGGTTATGTCCACAAAGGGCTGTGTGTTTGTGGAAATATCCAAGGGAGTGCTGAACATTTTCCCTCCTTCATTGGAATGCTGAGTTCTGGTCCATGTCACTTGAAAGGACATCCTGGTGCTGAACTGCTCAAGATGATACTCCAGACAAGGGCTACAAAGAAACTTTTCTGTGCTTTTATGTGGCCTTGATTTTTTTTCAATAATTGTGCTAATTTTTTTTTTTATTTGTCCAAAGTTTTCTGGGGATTTGGTTTTGGTTTGGTTTAAATCCAAGCTCTGACAGAGCCTTTTGACACACCAGAATTTCACAAACTCCACAGAAGTGGGAGACCTTGAGCAGTGCATTTATAACTGAAACTTTAAAATTTTACCTTTAGATGTGCTTATGCTGCTCTTGGAGAGCTTCATGTTCTTTGTTACACTTTGACAAGAGGCTGAATTGAATCTTAGTTATTTCTAACTTTTTTGCCTGTGTTTCTCCATACTTTTTAATTGGTTTTGCATTTCATTTTCCCACAGAAAACTTCCAGGCCTTATTCACCCCGCAATATCAGACTCTCCAATCTTTACAACCATTTGAAAATTTTGGCCAAGAAAAATCCATTGCTTTCCTTTTACATAGGTAATTGTGCCTTCAGTCAAAGCAGCCTTTGATCTGGTGGATGCAAAAGTCCCATCCATTTCCTGTGCAGTCCTTCTTTGTGAAGCCTTTGTGCAATTCCAGGGACCTCCAGGAAGAAGCAGGCAAACCCTCAACTTTGAAAAGAGCCCTTGCAATGGGCTGTGAGCAGGTGATGTGCTGAATTCATTTGGGGTTGCCATGGCAACCTTCTTTAGGACAGAAAGATTGCTTTCTCAGCAAATGCACCTTTCCACAGCCCCCTGGGGCTTTTCTGCAGGGGGCTCATAGCTCTGGGAAGCAGGAGATGGGCAGGCCCTGAAATAAGCAGCATCATTGGTCACTGAATGTCCTGGATTCTTCAGCTCAAAGATGACCAGCATTTATTCTCTCCACCTTCTCTGTGGGTTTTGGCAGAAGATTGTCCCTTCCATGGTGCATGGAGACACAACCTCACATTCTGGGTTTGAGCACCACTATTTTACAGCCAGGAGATAAAATTCTTCTTCCCTGATCTCAAAGAGTTCTTGGTCAGCTTTTCCAAGAGTCTGTTTTGCTGTGCATAACTGCTCTCCCCAGGAGCCTTCAGGTTGGTTCTGTTCTGTGTTCATGCCACTGGCAGTTTTTCAGTGATAAAAACAGAATCAGGAGGATGAGAATCCAAACTGAGATCAAAATGCTGATACTGACTGTAATACACTAATCCCCTTCCAGAAGCCAGGGACTTGTTCCTCATAATACAGTGATTTGTCTCTCTCAGAAAATGATCCTTGATTTCCAGTCAGTCAGGATTACTGGGAGTGTATCCTGTTAAACCTCAGGGATGCTGCAGAGGCAGTACCTTACTGACAGTGGTTGGACAGGTGGATGCAGCCTCATGAGTTAATGTAGATATTTTTATGTATTTCCACATACACAAATGCACATGCGTATATTTTTTTCTACATCAAATAAAATATGTTGCCCACAGATGGCTCTTGGGATTAGAAGGATTGGAATTAATAACACATTCCTATTTTCAATGAATAAACCTATTTTGCAGTTATTCCAGTCAGCAACATCCATCTGTTGCACATTATTTGGGCACTGACCCCAGAAGATAAAAATCACAGGTAAAATTGTTTAGANATGCACATGCATATATTTTTTTCTACATCAAATAAAATATGTTGCCCACAGATGGCTCTTGGGATTAGAAGGATTGGAATTAATAACACATTCCTATTTTCAATGAATAAACCTATTTTGCAGTTATTCCAGTCAGCAACATCCATCTGTTGCACATTATTTGGGCACTGACCCCAGAAGATAAAAATCACAGGTAAAATTGTTTAGACTAACATTGCATTAATTATTGAATTAACATTAATTTACATTATATTTTTATTTCGTACTGTTTATAAAACACTTTGTGTAGGGAAACCAATAAATTATCAAGAACTCCTCTTGCGGTTGTATCACAGGAAAGGATAATTTAAATTGTGTCAGTGTTAGGTATAAAATCTCAGTTGCTGTAATAATCAGCAAGAGATAATGTCCCACTAACATATGTTACTTCTAATCATCTTCACTGTGCAGGTCAAGAACTGATACTTGTGTGTTGCAGGATCCTGTGGAGATCTGGAGCAGGTTTGGATATTTGGTCATATTCCAGCCTAAATATCCCCTCCTATTCCAGCACCAGCCTGTGGTGTGTGATCCCTGTCTTAGGGACCTGTTACAGATCCCTGGTGGTACCTGCAGAAGCTCCTGTGCTGGGGTAAGGAAACATCTGTGCTGATTTCCCTTTCTGGGATGGCACAAGCCTCTGATTTAGGAGGAACAAAAGAATTTAAACACTTCCCCAATCACTTTGCATCCTGCACTGGAATAAGAAAGGTCAGGCAATAACTTCTGTTCAAAAAGGAGACTTGAGTAGAATGGATTTAGTTTATTTAATAGTAAAGAAAAGGTCATGTCTTTTGTTCTTTTATTCTCACATAAATTGATTTTGTGGAGTGAAGTTGGTTTATCTCCGTTCCTGTTCTGTGGCTTTGTTATTTTAGCACTGGAGGAAAGGTCATCTTCTTGCTGGGTGTCTGGTATTCCATGGTCCATTAAAACTGCATTATTTCTGCTGAACCTGAAGTGCTTTTTCTTTCCTTGCATTTTTTCCCCCTCTTTTATTTTTTCCCTCCTAACTGCCCCTGCCCTACGTCAGCTCAGCTCCAGCTGGGTAGTTTATGCTGCAGTCTGGTGTATCAGAGGTGCCTGCAGAGGATTGTCTCTGTTTTATTTGGGTTACAGAGGTGTGAATGTCGTGGCTGTGTTAGCCTGATGTGCCATTTAGATTCACCTAGGGTTTTGTCATGTTTTGTTCACTATCAAGAGCTTGAAGAGATTCCACTCCAGTATCTTTCCTTAGGGGAATAAATTGCTTGAAGTGTCAGTAGCAGGCAGTGACTGAGTTTTTTTGCATGGAGTAAGTAAGAAAAATAAAAATATTTAAAATTATGGATGTGTGGTGTGAAATTTCTAATGTTACTCCTCTACTAAGGAAATAGTATTTTCTTTACAGTCAGCTCCTCACTGCCTGTCTAACCTCAGTTTTACTCCAGCAGTCTTTGAGATGATTAAAGAGGGACTAAAAAAGATTTACTTCAATGTGCTCATCAAATCAGAGGTGTTAAGCCAAGTGAGTGTCAGTGAGAAAAGGCTTAATTTTAGGGTAGTGGTAGAAAAGAAAGCAATCACCTTTGTCTTCCTGTGCTGTCACAGTAGCATAAGGAAGTGGCTGGAGGAGTTGCCTGTCTTTTCCTCAGAAATTACCATGCAGTTCTTTGTGGAATCACCTTGTGGAATATAGAGACTGCCAGCACAATAATTACATGTGAGCACAATTTTCAAACTGCCAAATATTTTTGCTGTATACTAAGTACCAGTTCTAATGATCAGGTGCCAAAGGCTCATATGAATTCACATCTGAAAGTTCTCCTCCCTATTTTTCCCTTCTGGTTCCTTGCCTTTCTTGTCAGCAGCACCTGTGTGTGTGCACTTGGGAGGTTCAAATTCCTTGTTAGAGGGTTATTAGATCTTGTGGTTGTCAGCTGGGGTCGTGTCCTCCCAGAGTTCCAGCCCAGCTGCCCTTAGTTTCTTTCTAATTGCCGTTGCTCTCAGATCACTCTCATTCTGGGCTCTTTCTTTGTCAGTCTGCCTCATCCCCTCTGGAAGGAAACTTTGTTTATACCAGTTACAGCATTTACTCTTTCAAAATGTTGGTGGAGAAGATTTGATCTTTGAGGGCTGCAGCTGCAGAGGTGGGGGAAGTAGACAGAAGTAGTTGTTGCATAATAAGATCAGAGTCAGCCAGCAAAGTGCCTGCTTGGTTCAGAAAGGACAATTAACTGGGATCAAACCTTCCCTGGAGCCCAAAAGAATGAGAGATGCTCTTTCAGGTAATAGCTAATACTTTGTGAATCTAATCTGACATTTTATTGGATATTACTTGGGTCTGAGAACATAAATATTCTGATAGCACTGCATGTTGATTTTCCTCAGAGCAGAAAATGTTAATGAAAGTAATGTGTGATTGCAGACTCCTGAGCTGCAGAAGCAGCCACAGGTCTCTCCTCTTTGGCCTTGTTCTTGTTGTGAAGGCAGAGTGTGCTCCAAAAGGGAGATATTAAATCAAAGCTCAGTGTGTTCTGTGGCCCTCATAGCACTAATAGCTATTGACACTACAAATTATGTTATCTTTGTTAGGATTTTTGCCTTGAAGTGACCCACTGAAATGAAAAGGCTTTTGTACCTGCACATTAGAAGGTGCTGCTCCAGGTTTTAGGATTAAAGTGAGCTCTCTGTAGCCTGCACAGGCTACATAGGTTGCACAAATGGCACAGGTCCCTCAGGGAAAGGGACATCACTGTCCATCTCAGGGTACATAAGTACATAAGCTCGTGTGTGCTTGTGTTTTGGCCAAGTCATGAGCAGGTGTTTGTGCTCCTCAGAAAGCTCCAGTTCCCTGCCCTGTGAAAAGTCAACAGAAGCTATTTCTGATGTGACAGCACGTTGTCAGGGCAGGCACCAGGGATGTGCACACGGGTGTTTGCTCTGCATTCACAGCTAAGGCACAACGCAGAACCAATGTCTGTGCAGGGACAGTGAACTGAACGAGAGGGCCTTTGTAAGCACAGCTCTGTGCATGAGACTTGCTAAAATCTTTGATGAAATGACAACTTCTATTGTTGTGTGCATGATTATTTTGGATATATATTTTCCATATTCCAGCCACTGCAGTCTCAGTTTTGTCGCCTCATCTTTCCTCCCAGTTGATGCTTTTTTCCTCTTTCACTTAATTCAGCCCACACATGCAGTAGATCCCAAATGGAACCATTTGCTTTCTACTTTGAAGGCACAATGGGAAACCAGAAATTCTGACTGGCAGCTTACTGAGAATTTAATGTTTTACAAACTTCT
Source organism: Neodrepanis coruscans (assembly GCA_013400695.1). Taxonomy (NCBI): domain Eukaryota; kingdom Metazoa; phylum Chordata; class Aves; order Passeriformes; family Philepittidae; genus Neodrepanis; species Neodrepanis coruscans. Next base: position 11,467 of record VYZS01021415.1, read on the forward strand.
TCATGTCTTTTATTGCTGCTGATGCCTTCAGCATCAAAGTAATATGAAGTCAATTAATGAGGCCAGGCTTTTTATTTCATATATTGCTAATAATAATGTAAACTTCCTGTAATTTCATGTTGACTTTTAGATTTTCTTTAATAACAAAAGATCAACTTAGCCTTTGTAAGAAAATTCCTGTCAATAAAACTGAGCCCTACACACTACTTTCCAAATATAGCTTATCTTCTAAGCATCATTTCAAGGTGTTCTCTTTGGTGAGGTATTACTGAGGTCTGTGCCTTATTAGTTAAATATGTAGATTCAGGGATTTTTCTTGATTGTTTGGTCATAAGACTTTCTGTCATCCTTTTTGTGTAATGGCTTGAATTAAATTAATGTATGTACATTTAGCTGAGCCCCAGTGGGGGAATATATGCATGCAAATAAATTACTACTGTTTGAACTAATTAATTCCTTGATTGGCAGACTCAGCAGGTAAACCCCAGAGCTGGGTGGTGTGGAATGTCTGTTATTTGGGCTCAGGTGTACCTGCCCATGACCTGTAGGTATAAGATCTGCTCTTGCCCCTGACTCTGTAGCCTTTAGGCAAGGGCTGAAGAATAGAACTGTGTGAAGACAAAGAAAAAAAGGTAACATTTCAGTCTTCAGTAATCCTGTGTACACCATCCATGGCACCAGGCTGGGCCTATCAGACTGTCAGGGAGCTTTACTTGGCTCCCTGTCATAACTTCAACTCGCTGCTAAGATACTGCCTTATCATCACTGACAAGATTACAGTGCTTTCCATCATGTGTGGAGAACTTAGCAGGCAGCAGTAGCTAATCCCATGGGGAAATGTTCTCCCACTGAGGTACATAGGGAAATTTGATTGCTGCAAATAATTTGAAAAACAGTATAATTTTTTAAAGCATGTTCATTTTCATTGTGCTTGCTGATGCACAGGTACAGGTACAAGTCAGCTCTTACAGGAGCTAAGAACTCGCTTCCTCTGGTAACTGCTACCACTGCTGGGATGAGAATTCCATGCTCAGCACTCTGAGGCAGATGGTCTCCCCTCTGGGGACACTGCTGGCAGGTAATGATGTCGTTTGCGTCACTGTGTCTGATGCTGGGATAGCAAAAGCCAAAATTCATCTTTATTGGTGTGAAATTTGACTCTTGAGATTTGTGTCTTGGCTGCTCGTAATTGTGCAGGTAAAACCAGGTGCACTGGCTGATCCAGGTGTACTGAGCCTGGTGAAGGATTGACCAGGCACATTGAGTGGAGCTGAGCAGAGCTGGGCTGGGCTCCCAGTTTTCTCTTATGGGGTGAGTTGCCATTTCCCCACTCTGTCACTCCCATCCTCAGGTGGGCAGGGAAGAGGAAATATAACCAAATGCTCATGGCCCATGAAAAGGACAGGGAGAGATCACTCACCAGTTACAGGCAAAACTGACTCGACTTGGGGAAAGCCTAATTTCATTTATTACCAATTAAATCAGAGTAGGATGATCAGAAATAAATCCAAATCTTAAAATACCTCCCCTCACCCTGCCTTTTTCCTGAATTTATTCCTGATTTTCTGTACTATCTCCTCCCTCAGCAGGTTCTTTACCTAAGTTTATATCTCTGCATATTATTTTCTTCTGTAATCAGGGATGACAGTGTATTCCTTCAGCCCAGTGGAGCAGATGATGGTTCAGTCTCACACTGTATGTGTATGAGCACAGACTGAGGGCTCTGGTTCACCCCACATTTACCCCATTTCACCTCATCATGAGGTGACAGCCTTGGCTAGGCTGTGCTTGCCACCAGTCCATGGGAATGAACAACTGCAAAGCTGCAGCCCCAAGTTTTGTCGTTGAGACAACCCACCACAACCCTCAAATGATGACTGGAACAACGTTAAGTCCCTGCCTGGGGCTGTACCAATGCCTTCATCGTGTGTGCCGTTCCCGGGGGGGGGTCCTGGAACAGTGCAGACCCTTACAGAGCATTCCTGTTGGAATGGAGGGCCCCAGGACATGCAAAGGAAGCAGGAGGGAATGTGTGTGTGGGTGTTTTGTTAATTAGTGTTCTGAGCTGGCCACTGAGCACCCAGCATGTTAATGTGCAAATGGACTGTAGTATAAAAGGTGGAGTCTGTATCCCACATCTCAAGTCATTGTCTCTGTCTTTTTCCCTTTGAATCCTTCCAGTGTTGACACTGCATTTAGGAGACAACTGGAATTGGCAGAACTCTACAAATGCCTGCACTGGAGCAGTGAAAGTGCTTGCAACAGCCCCCTACTTCAAGGCAAGGCTGTAAATTAGGAAGACAGATTTAAAACTGTTTCCCTAAGTTCACTTTTGGGACATTTTCTTCCAATGGCTAAAGACCAGAGTACTTGTAGCCACTGGAAGTTTTACACGTTTCATTGACATCACTGATGTAATTGATGTAATTGTAATTACATCACTGATGTAATTGTTAGCTCAAGGAGATAATAAACACACTGCTGTTTTCCATGGGATTGCAGACACCAAAACCAAAGTGGCAGAGAGAAAGAGACAGTCCTGGACAAAATGGTGTGTTGGTTTACATGTAGGACACGAAGTGGCTGCAGTGATGCCACAGCTGAACAGCTGGGTTACCCTGCAGTGCTCCCAAGTCCCACCCTGGGCTTGGACAGTTAAGGAAAACTCAGACTAAAATACCATACAGGCCCATTTTAGACACCAGGAAGTATTTAGTTCATAGTCCCAGATAAAAAAATTTAATCTTTCTATAGAAACAGTGCACTGTTTTACAAACGTGTTCATTTGGTTTCCAGTACAGCAAGTGTTACACAGAGCCCCCCCTGCCCCTCCCTGGGCCTTTTGTCAGGAACATAAGAACTGAAACACAAAAGGCACCAAGCAAGAACTTAGTCTAACAGAACTTCAGTATGACAAGACAGATCAGAAATGATTACAATGTTAAATATCACCCTAACAATCTGAGCCATTATTTAAAATAATTAATTTCTTAGAAAACAAATTTGGTGTTTGACTTCTCAGTAGTTATAAATCTGTCGAAATCAGCACTGCACATTGAGTTCATTTACAATGGTTTGAAAAAACCTGCAGCCTTTTGCACATGGTTTGTACAGGTTTGTTTGTGTGAACATGTTCTTAAAAAAGTATCAAAACTGTAGAACTTTCAAATATATTTACATTCTTCTGTTAGTTACAGTGTTATCACATACAGCCTTTGCTCAGCTTTTTTCTTCATGCACACAGTGCATGGATTTGTAGAAAGAGAGCTTCATACCTTAAAACAATAATGGGATATCTCACTCATTTTTCACTGCCTTAAAATCTAAAATTTTGAATAGAAGGATGCTTGATTACTTCTGTGTTGTCTCTGCAGACCATGAAGCATTCTGAAGAATGTGTTATGTTTGTAATGCATACCAGGGCTTTAGATACTTCCTTCCTTTTCTTAGCTAAGAATCAGCTTCCAGCTCACATTATACTGTGAATTTATTCTAAAAGAAAGCAAAACAAAAGGAAAAAAACCCCAAATCTATTCAGGCTGAGTTTCTTCTACTAACTTGAATACAAAAGCTTGGACTGACATAAAAACACAAGGAAGATTTCTCTAGGATTTGGTACAGTTCAGGGAGGTACTAGTCCATTCTGCAGGGGTAGGTAAGTGTATTCTCTTCCCACAGAATTCCCTGGGAATCTTATAGAATGAGATGAGAAAAAACAAGGTGCAGGATAGCCCAGCCAAAGTCCTGGGGAGGCTGTGGGATCTTACCTGCTCTGGCCTCCTTGCCCAGTGCTCTGCAGCACAGGAGACCTGCTGTGGTGCAGGATGTTCCCTGGGCAGTCCCTGCTGCACTGCAGGGAATTGTACACGTGCCCTAGAACTGGACTCTTACCCAGGACAAGCAGGGGACCAGGGAAGGAGGGAAAGAAGTGACCTTTGTTATTGTGTTTTTTTCCTGATGGTCCAGGGGGAGTGCTCACTTTGGGTGTGTGGAAGTACATGGCTAGAATCTTTGTTTCTACTAATTCTAGGCTGATTTGAGAGGTGCCAAGAATCCCAGTGTGGAAGAGCATTTAGATTTACATTTAGAAACAAACAAAACCCCTCGATCTGATTTGTTCCAAGCTGTAAAAAGAGCAACAATACAACACAAAATCCCTGGGTGCTGTAGGAGTTTCTCCTGACTGAAATGCTGTAGGCAGTAGATCTCCAGTTAAAAGCACTGCAGAGGATTCCTCATGGATAGACTGGAAAATGTCAAAGCAACCCTGAAGAGCCAGGATGGGAATCAGGAGCTATTTGTTATGGAGTGCTTCACTGGTGAGCTGTCTTTCCCTGTAGCTCTTTCTTACTTAGTGTCTTTAGATTTCAAAGCAAACTTCTCAAACATCCTGTAAAAATTCAATTATCCCTAATTTTCNCAAGCCAAACATACAAAAAATAAATACTCTCACCCCTCTACTATATTTACAGAACAGATCTTATAATCCAGATTTTGTTAATAAATATTTCTAAACTGCCTGTACAGAATTTATTTTACTTATGTTGATGGATAGCCACAAAGCATATTCAACATATTTACAAAATATCTATAAATATAGTCTTAAAATAAAGCAATAGCTACTGAACCTTCAGCCTGGCTGGTTATGTACATTGAGTTAGTAGCTCAGCTGTTGCTTATTCACTATCACAAATGGGTAGTGCAACAAGTTAAAATGTGTATAAAAGATTATACATACAAAACTCTCACATCCTTTGGATGTTTGCAGTTCATTATAACTTTGTGGTTACCCTTCTGCAACATAAATAACGATCAAAAGGAAGAAGCAGGTTCTGTGACCCAAAGCACATTTGTTCCGTGTGTTGTTTGGAGCAGCAACTTCATCCTCACGGCAACCCGTCGTCCTCTAAGCTCAGTGCCACACGCTGTGGAGGAGAGGAAACACACTGGAGTCTGGGAACTGACAGATGATACAGGGCATTGCCTACACACCTGCCTACAGGAGCTGTATTGCCTTCACTCATTACTTACAGATCCTTCTGCTCTCTTCTGAAAATACAATGGGGTTTTATAGCTGCCAGTCCTTATCTCCCCGGGGCTGCTGCTCAGGGGGAGGCTCCTTTCCCTTCTTACAGAACCTCATTCACTCCTCCTTGTGAGGAAAATGACTCTTTATACTGTTACTAGAGAGAAAATACTCTCCCTGGTTTGTAGAGAAACTCAATTTATCTTTAAGATAGTTGAGACACTTAGAAACAGTCTAAGCACAGATAGAACAGAATCCAGCAGGGGATAAATAATCACCTGTCCCACACTGAGGTAGCTTTACACTTACCAGATTAGTAGCTTAATTAGGGCAATTATTCTTCATTTGAACAGAGTCTCTCATACAGAGCACTGTATTCTAAGACAACTTGGCTCTATTCCTCCTAATAACTTTTATTTTTATTTAATGTTTGGAGATGCTGTAAAAAGGGATTATGCTTCCAAATGTGACAACTGCATGAGCTGCCTAGAAGTTTAGGCTTCTGATTAATTAATGATATTAAAGAAGTTCTGTTTTATGTTGTTAGCTGGCAAATAACACTAAACAGCTGGAGGAAGATCTGTATCTAAACTCTCAACAAAATTCATCTTCCCCATCAGCCACCCCTCAGACACTTACTGCTGGGTACACGTGTCCAATCTGGGCAGTCCGCCCAATGTGGATTTCGTCTTCATCTTCCTCCTCTGTTGTCTTCCTATAAACTGGATTATCAAAATTCATGCTTTTGGTATTCTTCCGTTTCCAGTTTCTCCAGATGAGGTATCCCCCCATGCACAGCAACCCAATGACCACTGAGGAGGGGAGAGAAAGGGCTGTGAGCCAGGCATGGATCTGCTGGGATGTTCCCCTTGTAGAATTTTCTCAAAGCAGGGTTCCTTTTCCTCATTTCAACAGTTCCTGTACTCCTTCCCATCCCACACCCCTGAAAACTGGAAGAGTGTTTTTACACTGGCACTCTGATCTCCTTCAAAGGTTAAATGCAATCAGCTTACCCACAGGAATGACAATTCCAATCACTGCTGCTGTCACGGTGGAACCGAAGCCTTCGTCATCATTTGCATCTGGAATTACAGAAATCATCCCCATCACTTAACTCATCTGCTGGTTTGAAGAATGTTTTATGTTAGGACATATCAGAAAGCTTTTGTAATCAAAGAATTTACAAAAAGTTTCATAACAGAATTATTCTGGAGAAGCACACACAGATTGGGGCGGGGCTGGGCCCCTTCTCAGGGACAAGGATCATGCAGAGCTGCTGCCTCAGAGGGTGACACCTGCACCCCAGAGAAGGATCAGAGAAGTTCTAACCAGAAATTGGTTAGACTGTGCTTGTGCCACACATTTTCAGGCACAAAAACAGAGTTCAGTTTTAAAAACATGCCGTTTAATGGAAATACCATGCACGAGTCAGGGGATGGTGAGTAGTGCTCTTAAAAACCCACAGCAAAACACTTTCTAGTACTGACATAATTAATGATTTATTGAGCTGTCAGAAAATGAATGTAGTTCAAAGCCATCTGCAGAGCTGCTCTGTTTAATTTTTTCCTTTTTTATTATTTACAGCTAGTGTTAGCTAGAGTTAGTGAGCACATCTATCTCATTGCTGCAGCCTGGCCCAGCAGGCAAGAGTGGCCTCAAAACTCAATATTATACTTACAAGAGAAAAAAAAACAATTACAGGAATATATATAAAAAAAAAACCCAATATACCTTTCAAACTATATCCTTTAAAATGTTTGTTCTGAGCTCTTACATAGGGGATCAGCACAGAAAATCTACTTTTGCTAAAATATCAGGAACTGAGAGAGAAGGAACTAACTGTAGTTTTGATGCACCAATTCATGGAACTTAAAGGGTAATTTATCCTTTTAAATACTTCCCTATGGCAGATTGCTTCCAACACAGACAATAAAAGCACCTTGCTTCTGTGGCTTATTGAAAAGGCAATTATTGCATTTAAAAGAAAGTTGCACAAAGAAAACTTTACTGAATGCATTTTAGACATTGGGCTGTGCACAGAACACCCTGCACTGCTGTTCCTACACACAGGGATGGTGTATTGCTGCTGTCCAGATGAAATATAACAGAAAAATGTTTGGGGAAAAGAATTATTTTACTGTTTGTAAAGCAACGTAGGTCTGTTTGAGGTCCTGAAGAGCAAAGTCTTCTCTCCGGACTAGATTTTTTTTTTTGAGAAACAGTTCAGTCCTTCTGCTTCACCTTGTCACCAGGATCTGAGGAATTACCTGTTCTCCAAGATTTGGGCTGGCTTCCACTGCTTACTCATTATGGAGGGTGAGCTTGAGAAGAGCCTATTAGTGCTCTCCATTGGGATGCTTGTCTGATAAATAATGCAAAACTCCAAACCTGTGTCATGATGAGGCCACATTAACATGCCAAGCACGGCCACACAAACCAGAGGCTGCTTGTCTTGGGCTGCAATGATTCCATGTGTCCAGCAGTGCTAAAGCTGCACAGGGGGCATTTATCACCACAGCTTGTGCTGGATCACATCAATAATTAAACAATTAAAATAAGTGCTGCAGAATCATCCATTCTACTCTGCAGCACTGCAAACAGCACTGAACTGGGATGAACCAGTACTGGGCCCAAGTGTGAACTCTTAGGGCTCTTTCTTGTGCCTTGGATGAAAACCTGCTGTAAGTTCCTTAACATCCTGATTGACTGGAATCACATCAGCCCTCGTAACGCAGGTGTCTGCAGGGACAGAACCTGATGTGTCCTGCTGTGCAACAGGATGTGCCTGATCTGACCTGACTGTAAGTCAGACAGGGTCTGCCACCAGTGCCTGAGGTGGTGTGACAGTGGATAGAGACAGGAGAAGAGGAATTTCATTGTCTTACAGTGCTGGGATAAATTGCTGTTTCCAGTGGTCATCTCGGAATCTATGAGGATGGACGTAGTGGAAGGTAAATGAAGAGTTGGGGTGGTAATTGTAGCCTCTGGTACAGCTTTGGGGACGACTTGAGTGGAGTTCCTGGCACTGCCAGGGGCAGCTTTGCTGGTGGAGGTGCCAGTGGAGTGGGAGGCTGCTGTTGTGGAAACCACAACAGGAGCTACAGTAGTTGGAAGATCTGAAGATCAAGGGCAACAATGAAATTTGGTTAAAGCAAGTACACAAAGCAAATCACAAATGGTGACATTAATCTGGGGAGAACTGTGAGGTTTAATGAATAGAAGCAGAAACCGAATTCCAACTCCCTTTCCCAGGTAATCAGACTATAGATAGTTCGCTGCCTAAAGCTGTAGAAATTATTTCCTGAAGTCAAGCTTAATTTATTAATACTACCAAAGCACTATAGCACTAAGTTCAAAAACTCATGGGTTTTTTTCAGAACCTTGGAAGATCCTGAATTTTTACCGGGAGCTCTTTGCATGTTAGGGAAAATGACATGAAAACCACTCATCTCTTCAGGATACTACGATCAATGACTGTGGCCTCTCCAGCCCCAGTATCTATCTGTAGATAGATATAGGTATATAGATTTATACTGCATATATATCTATAGATGATATAATCAATTTTAATGATTTATTGACCATTCACACTTCTAGTGCTGGGCCCTGCCCCTTTTTTCCCCATTTTTGCTGTATCTTTTTCTGACTAAACTTTGAACAAAGGGCCCCACAGTGGTGCTGCGTTCACAAGGCAGCAAGGAGTGGAACACAGAAATCGGTGTCTGTGTTCCACCATCAGGGAATGTGTTCACTGTAAATATAATTTTGTTGCAATAGTCAAATGGAGACGTGATTTATTTACCTTTGTAGCATTTCTTCATGTCAGGACCCAGCCACATATTGTCAGGACAGGCACATGTGTACTTGGGAGAGTGGGGAGAGATCTGAGGTGCAGGGAGACACAAGTAGTCACAGCCTCCGTTGGGCTGTGGGCTGAGCTCACACGAGTCTGGAGCTGTTCAAGCACGGAGGAAAAGACAAATTATTTTTCCAATTATTTATTTCTTGTCCTTGGCAAAGAAATATCAGATCCTCTAAAAAAGACCTTTTTCTACTCCCTACCTCAATTAATTGGGCTGCTTAAGCAGCTTTACAGTTTGTACAGTGGAGTGGAACCTTGCACAGTACTATAAAAACTGCCCAAATACATAATGAATGGGAAGCATCACAGTGACAAGAGTAACTCACTGTTATCAAAGATGCTAATTAAACAGCTATTAACAAATTGCAGACTTTCCAATAAATGCTGCTGTCTAATTAATTATGCAGGAACTTCAAACATTAGGCATTGATTTCCCATTACTACCTGTGCTTTCTCTCTCATCAAGAACCATCAGGAAGCATTTCATTTGTCAGCTCAAACAAACCTGATGCAGGGCTGTGACACCCCGAGGACACGTCTTACCTTTGGGCTGCTTTAATTCATGAAACACCACGATGTCATGAGGGTTATTGAGATTCTCTGCCAAAACAGAGATGTCCAAGCCATTGAGCCTGTTTGCACTGAAAATTGCTTCATTCTCCAGGTCAGTCCAGAACACTCTGTCCTGCAAGAAATGCACAGGATTCCTGACCCAGCCTGCTCAAATCCAGCTCGAATAAATTCCAGCAGTCACCAAGTCAGTTCACTGTGTTCCCACCTTGGGGCACCTTTGGTTCGTGCTCCTGCTTCATGTTTATAAAGTGCTTAGTAATTTCCAGTAGCTCTGAGACTGAGGTGAGGGAGCAGGAGTTTGGTTGGGTACAAATGAGTTGTATCCATGTTGTTTCTGCACCTATTTTTTTAAATGAGCCAAGGGCCATACTCCATACCAGAAACATTTGTTACCTCTGCATTAAACAGGTATCTGTGGAGGTGTCAGTGCCTAGAGCACACCTGGAAACTGAGCACCTATTTCTCATTTTTATTACTGTCTTCAGCATGGCAGACATGACTGAAGATGCAAAATTACTGGTCAAGGTACCCAGGAATTGGAGTTATCAAACAATATTTAGTTGCTCAGTTGGCTGTATGTGCTGCTGCCTGCTGGAAACCAAGTGTATTTCTGTAAGAAAAGACATACTGCTGGAGAACAAGAAAAACTTGCCACAAACAAAAGGATTCTCTGTTATTCTACCCAGGAAGGGTGTAGAGAGGTAAAACAACCCAAGTGGTCCTTGCAAATGCTGCTGATGCGGTAATACTAAAGAGCAGCAATGCCTCGGGGAAACCTGTGCCCAAAGTTAAATGATATCACAAACAGCTTATGGGAGGAATAAAGTATTTAAGGAAGAGGGTTTTGCTGAGTCAAAAGCCAACCAGACCCCTTTCTCTGATACAGTTTATCTACAGCAGGTGCCAAAGTTGAAGCTGTTGTTCCTCTGATCATTTAATGCACTGGTTCTGCATTAGGTAAAAGCATGAGACAACACATTGCTCCTGATTAAGGGCTTTAAAACCCAAGTTCCCTGCTGAACCCACACCAGGTTAATCGGTTTCTATAGCAGCAACCGCCCTCGCTGAGCTTTCTGTGCTATGCACAAGGCACAGCTTTTAATCAAGAATTGCTGAGCCCTCTCCCAGTCTGTTCTGCATCCGTTTTGGACTCTTACCTCAAACACTGCCAGGCCAAAAGGATGGCTCAGATCATCCACAGAGGAGATCAGAACTTTTCTGTTGCTGCCATTGAAATCAATGCAGGACAGTGAATGCAATTTGGAGTCCACCCAGTAGAGACGCTGATTCAGCAAATCTGAAAAGTAAAACACAATGAAGCAAAATTACACACAGCTCTTGCAACTCTTTTTCTCTTGCCCAGCATGTTTTTCCTGCTGGCAGCATGACTAATCTCTTTATTATTGGGCCTCTTATTTTTTTTAACACTAGTTCTGATTTTGAACCAGTGCCCAGATATGCTGGGATAAGACCCTATAAATAAGATTAAAAAGGAGGAACATTCTGCTGTGTGTGTGTGCAGGGAATGCCTGACTGACAGCCTTGTACAATGAGGTTCTTTTGTTACCAGGAGCAGCAGGGCAGCAGCAGTTTGGGCTTCCCAGAGTCACACTATCAGTGCCTGGGTGAGAAGCTCCATCCCTCCCAAGGCTGTTGAGGGCCTTGGCCTCTTGCTGGAGAACAACTACTGTGATTCCAGTGAAATGCCTCTCTGAAGGAGCTTTGAGATTCACACATTTTCAGTGAAGAATCACCCTAGGTCCAGAAACCCTTCTTGTGCTGGGGGAACACTTCTACCATAACCAGCCAGGTTTTGGGGAGGGTGCAGGCAAGAGAGGGAGGGAAGGATCCAATGTTACTTGGAATGCTAAGCACTACACTTCTCTTTTTGGAGCAAATTCACTCATTTTGGATGAGATTCACTGAACAGAATGCAAGTGGATGACAGCCAACACAAAACAAGTTATGTAATTAAACAAGTAATTAATTAATTTCTTAATTACTAAATGATAACTTTATTTGTTCACAGCAGTAGCATTTTCTCCTACATCCTTGTCATGGCCAGGATTTTCAAAACCAAGCAGAGAACCTTACACTTTCATGGTGTTAAACACACACAGCTCTAACTCCAGAGCAGGATGTTCCCTGCTGCCCATGAATCCTCCTTTCCACTCCTTGGTTTGGTGTGGCAGTGAGAACCACCCACAGCTCCCTGATGGGTTCCATTTCACCACTGTCTGGGCAGGCATGGAATGGTGACAGGGAATGGGCTGTGAAGGCCCTGTCCCTTTCCTCGAGGTACTGTGCATTCACCAGTCCCAGGAAGGATCTTGACACTGCTGCTGGCACAGGCCCAGGAACAGAGACATTAACATCAAGGATTCTCTGATACTTCCTGGCCTTCCCAAGGGTTGTTGCAGCTCTGATCCTCCCCCAAAATGTCCCTTTGCCTTAAGGCACACCTAAAAGCACCTGCACACCTGCAGGATGAGGTTCTGACTATGGCAATACTTCCTGCCTCTGCTTGCTACTGAAATAAAATAACTTGTGTTGGTGAGCAGTAGTGACAGGGTATTGTAGGATTTGTGTGTGCAGGTGCCTGTGTGCATTTACAGTTTGGTTTTCCTGGTTGACAATAAGAATGAATGTCCTGCAGCCCTGACCTGGGCACTTACCAAGTGTGATGCCATTTGGCCACTCGATGTTGTCAGTCACCAGCACCTGCCTCCCCACACCATTCAGGCCAGCTTTCTCAATCTTGGCTTTGTCTCCCCAGTCAGACCAGTACATGAACCTGAAAGACACATGTAGGAAAAGCTAATTGGACTCTAGTGAGGAAATGTGCACTGCTATTGGCAATAGGAGGTGCCCTGTTCTCTCCCATTTTAGCAAACCCTTTGACCACTTCAGTTAATTCTGGTGGAGTCACATGCTGTTCTTCCACTGGGTATCCTGCCACACAACTTGCACCAGAATGCAAGACCTCACCTCAGTTACTAACCCCTGCAAGCTGTCTCCTGGTGTGCCTGTTAGGTGTGTGGTGTTCACTCATCCAAGCAGCCCAAACACAAGACAGACAGACTTCATTTCCCAGCACAGCCCAGGTGCCCAGACCAGCTCAGGCCCACGGAACATATGACCAGGCCATGAATATCAGAACTTTCTTTAACAGCAGGGGTCCTACCAAGAGTGAGTTGAACCATCTCAGCAACCCCACTGCAGTTCAGTGGGTCTGTCTTAAAGGGCATCTGAAGTCTTAATGAGATGAGAACACCCACAAGTTTGTCAGGCAGAAAGACTGATGGAATGTGTCTGTTGGCCCAGGGGTGTCCGTGGTGATTACACCTACCTCTGTGTGGGATCAACAGCAATGGCTCTTGGCTCACTGAGGTCACTGTTGAAAAGTGTCCTCCTCCTGCTTCCATCTGCAGTGGCCACTGAGATGGTCTTGTTTCCAGAGTCTGTCCAGTAGATATTCTTATGGACCCAGTCTATGGCCAGTCCCTCTGGGGAGTTGAGCTGGCTGTCTATCAGGATCATCTGCTCGGCCGTGTCGCTGGCTTTGTCTATGTAGGCACTGCAAGGACAGGACAGGTCACTGTCACCGGGCTCACATGGGCTGGGCTGGGCCTGCAGTGGCACCATGGCTGACACAGGAACCCTTCTGGCTGTAATCTGCCACTGTTTCCTACAGCTTCTTCATTCCCTGTGCCTGTACAGCAGCACTTCCACTGTAGGGAACTGTAATTTCATTTTTCTACCTCCTATAACTGCACTGTCCAGCAAAACATTTGACTTCAGGCACGTTAGTTTTAATGGCATTGATTCATGGGATTTATGGACATTAGAAATACGATCTCCAGGGCTCTGGTGAACAGAGTTGAACTTACCATGCAATAAATATGCTTAAATGTACTGCAGAATTAGGACCTGTGTAACTAATTATGATTCATTAGAGGAACTCATGAAGCTGTATTAATTTGGCAAGTGGTTTCATTAGATGTAAGGCAAGTGTTCACTAAATATTAGTGGCAGCCTCAAAATCTTTCAAAACGCCAATGAAAGGCAGCAGACTCCACATGGATGTTTTGCAAATAACTCAAATGTTGCTTCTACCAGCACACAGGCTGATTCTGCTCTCAGTATCAACTGCACTGAGTGAACAGAAATCCAGTTACTCTGAGTTTGCATCAGTGTTTGTAAAAGCTTAATCTGGCTCTTGGAGTAATCCAGACATCTTAAAGAAGTTATAAAACAGCAGAAAGTTCCAGTTCATATCTCCTGTTCACTGCCCATCCTGCCTTGGCTCATGAAATGAGAAGCTGAGTTGTATGGGAGCTGAGCTCTCAAGTACCAGATTAGAGCCTTGGAAACAAATGTCTAAACCCAGGAATTCCTGACACTGTGTTAGTCTGTGGCCTTTTGTTTACAGGTGTTTGATACTGGTGATAGCAGCAATACCTTAAACAAGATGTTAATTGTTAAGTTATAATTGCACAACCTGCTCTGCAGAAAAGATGGGACAACAAAGGTAATACCAGAAGGAATAAAAAAGGGAAAAAAATCTGCAATTTGGAAAAAGAAAAAGGTTTGGTATAGCCACGTTCAGGGTGTGAACACTGCTCAGTGGCTCCCAGCAGCCCAGGACACTCACTGGCAGAGAGCTGCAGAAGGAGCTGTGTGTGTATGAACCCAGCCCTTGCCCACCCCTGCCTGTGCCCAGTCAGACCCAGTGAGAGCAGCCACTGTTCCTTCTGAACTGTCTCCTCAGAGCCCCACAGGCCCCTCAGGGTCCCTGCCCTGCTACACAAGTGTTCCCTACTCAGCACAGCCTGGGCAAATTTCCCTGCCCATGGCATGGGAACTACCAGAGCCTGCAGGAACCCTGGCCTGGCTCCTGCACACTGACACCAATCAGCCTCTGCCTGATGATCAGCTAAAATCCAGAACAAATCACTGCAGAAGCTGCAATAGGGTGCAATTGCTGTGCAAATCAGAAAATACATGGGGATTTTCAGCACACCAATTAAATGCATTTTTGATTAGGCACAGTCACAAGCCCCAGCACATAATACTGTGATGGATGTCATAAACAGCTGGAAGAGGAGCAAGAATGAGAATTACAGAATGTGTACTGTGGTCAAATGCCGTGAATTTAAATCCAGTCTGCCAGCGACTACAGTGGGCAGCAGCTTCTGTTTGTTTTGCTGCCTCCTGGCTCCCACCATTTGCCCCCTTTGTGCTTCCAGATGCCAGGTCCTTTGTGGCTTCCCATACAAGCAGCTCACAGCGTGGCAGCAGCATCAGCCCTGCTTTGCAGTAGCACATTCAGTAAACATTTAATTGCACAAGTGCAGCAGGATCTTATACTGACAAAAAGTCACCCTGTATTATCAAACCAGAAAACTGTACAAGCCCCTGATATGTTTATCAATTCCTAAAAAGCTTACCAAGTCTGGGCCACAACAGGTAATCCTGGAAGGGCAGAGAAGCTCTCATGTTCCCTGTACTGTTCTCTGCAGACTGTCTTTATGGGGTACAGACTGAACCACATCTTGGGAAAGCTACTAATACACACACCCTCTCCTGCCCTTACCTGTAGATTTTCCGGTAGAACAGATCACACCAATATATTCTGTTAGTTGACACCTCCACATCCAGTGCCACGACGTTCTTCAGCATGGGAATGATGCGGGAATAGTCCCTTTTCACCAGGTCTATCTTACGGACCTCGTGGCGGTTGGTGAAGATCAAGTATGGGCTCTTGCCTACCACAGAAAATCAGCACATTTGTCACTTCAGCAGCTGTCCCAAGGGCTGGATTCAGCTTTCATTTCTCAAACAACAACAGATCTATCAGTCACTGGTAGTGCTGCTTTGAACTGAAGCTTTAGACCACACAGGAAACAAGTGCACATGACTTCCAGAGGCAGGGCTGTCACACAGGGCACACAGTGGCTCTTGGACTGGCCCTTCTGCTGAGCCACAACCAAAACTCTGGGGAGTGTCCTCATCTTCAATCATACATTTTTATGTACAAAATCAAGGGCCAGGTTTTGGTGACTTAGGGCTGGCAGAGTGGAGAGGTGGCTGAGCTACCCTGCTTTAATTGGAATGTTTTCTTTCTTTCAGTACTACTACCACTAAATGTTTCCGCTGCACTGTTTTCAATAACACCTGTCAAGAGACTTTCTTTTCTAGTTTCAGCTTCAAACAGCCAAGCAGCGACTGCAATCTTGCTCTGTACACTGTTAAAATATTCTGATCTGCATCATCAGTAGTTCTTGCCTAGAGACGCATCTGCCATTGCTGCAGCAGTTCTGTGCTGCTCAGAATGAAATGCCTTTGCTTGCTTTGCTTGTTTCCCTTTGTTTCTCTTCCCCTCAGCCCTGCGAGTGTGTTTTCTTATCGGAGCTGTGTTGTTGAGCAAGCAGAGTTTGAGTGCCTGTGGCATTGTCTTACCTACAGCTTTGCAGTTCTTGGACAGCGTGTCCATCTCGTATCCTTCGTAGCACTCACATTTGTAGTCTCCCTTGTAATTAATGCAGATCTGGCTACAAGCGTCTGGATTCTCACATTCATCTATGTCTGAAAGGAGTGTTTGAAACCCATCAATAACTTGAAATCAAACCATCTGTGATGGAGCAATGCTCAAGTGAATATAATCACGTCTCTCTATGGTGAAACACAAGGGACTGCTGTTTGCATGTAAATTACCTCCACACGTTTTCTTATCCAGGAGCTTGTATCCAGGCGGGCATTCACACTCATAACCAATCTTCAAGTCTTTGCATATGTGTGAGCAACCACCGTTGTTCGTGGAGCATTCGTTAATACCTGGAAGGGACACACACGTTACCTGTGACAAATAGGGGCTTTTGGTTGTGAGATTCAATACAATTAAGGGATGTCCTCAGAAATTTTCCCACATCTCTCCGTTTTTGGTAGCCAGGAGCTGGTCCCACAGAGCATGAGTGACTTCACAGATAGGAAGCCTGCACTGTATCACTTTCTTGCTCTTTATTATTCCAAACCAACGCTGTGGGATCCTATGGACTCAAAGCCAGTGTCTAAATGTATGGGGAGCCCTGGGGATACAGCGTATGTGAGTCTCTGCATCTCACCCCATCAGAGAGAGTGGCTGCTTTGAGCATGTTCTGCCTCATGTGAGAAACTTCCAAGGGACCTAAGGGCTCTCTCCAGCATACGCCTCTTTTCCCCCATGCACTGGTTCATGTTGACTTTTCTGAACAGTCTCTCTGAGCTTTAATAATTCATGCTGGGGGACTCTCATCTCCCAGGGGCCAGCTATTTTGAAGTACTGTACTATTTTCCCATCTAGCTCCAAGGAATGATCTTTGTGAAAAATTCCAGAAAACACCAAAGTACAGTCTGTCAGAGACACTCCATTAGCACTGAGATACAGTCCTCCCACAAACCCATCCCACACAACAGGCTCTGCTGGCAGCCTGCAGCAGCCCAAGTGTTCAATTTATGAAACAACAGCCCCCATCCTCTCCTGGGGCCCTGTCTAATCCAAGGCCACCTCTCTGATCCTGCTTTCAAGTGCTTAAATGAATAACAGGCTAAATGGATCCTTGGAACTAGAACTGAATGAGAGGTTGGGGAAAGCTGGTTTCCTGTCAGAAATAACATTTCTTATTGTTGTAACTGACCTACACAAGGTGAAGAGCAAGTTCTCCCCCTAAGGAAGACTGCTGAAGGGGAGCTGTGGGATTTCAGGGATAGTGGGCTCACTAGAACAAGCAAAACTGATTTGCTCCAACCTATAATGCAATTTAAAGGCAAATTTTTCATTTATCTTTTACTTCTTGCTTCCTTGCACATAGTGCGTGAGCAGCACAGCAGAGCCATTAAACTACTGCTCTTGGAAGAAAAGAGAAATAACCACACAAGCCAATTAAGTTGGTAAAATTAGGAAAATATCATGCCAAAAGGAACCCAGCTCGGCTCTGGGATGCTTCCACCTTCCTAGCAGAAGGCACACACATATAGATATCAACACATAATTAACAAAGCAAGTTCACTAGGCTCCCAGAAGGTGTCCACAGCCAAACTTGTGTGTTGTCAGCCACTGTTCATCTAATCCAACACTCGCACAGGCCTTCAGCAAACTGGGCCATAAACACGCACAACTGCTCTCAGAAAACACTACAAAGGCTGTTCTATTTAACAAGGAAACCCTTCCTCAGATGATTCCTATGGTTTTAGAAGTGCTTTGTGAAATGGATTTGGAGACTGTAAATCAAGTGCTGTTCACTTGGTGCACTTCTTGAGAGGAGCTGAGGAAAAGCCAGGCAGAGCCTGTTCTCTTTCTGCTGGACAGCTGCTGCCCTTGACCCAAACTTCAGCAGTACATTCCCTGCCTGCCTAAGACAGGACAAGTGCTGTCCTGTCTTAGGCAGTGCTTTTGGGAGGAATATTGGAGGGTATTGCACAGCTAGACAGACACACCGAGATGTGTCCTGCAGCTCCTGCCTTCTGTGTGGATGTTACATTCCCAGAACCCACATCACTCTGCTCTCTTCAAGGAACCTTTGGGAGCTCTTTGCTTCAAAACTCACCAAGGCAGCCAAGGCACCACAACTACTGGGATGAGCACCAAGCCCAGCTGTGCTGTGCCACTGCCCAGTCTCCCAAGACAAACTGGGCTGCCAGCTTTGTTGGGAGACCTCCACAGACAGACAAGTTGCAACACCCACTCAGAGAAACAGAGAGATGTGGATTAGTGTGGAAGAAAGCAAGGGCATACTGGAAGCAGAAGGTAAGAGCATCCTCACTAGGCATGCACACACACTTTCTTCTCTGATACAGGGAGAGGCTGACAGTTCCTCTCAAATGTGAGTTATTTAAGTGGCAGGCACTGAGCTCCATGGAAAGGGATGCCTGTCAGAGATATCTCTGCCCTGGGGAAAAAAACAAATGTGTTTGAGTAAACTCTGCAAATTGGGGCTGGTGCCCATAATTCCCAGTTGGAAAGGGAGAGAGGGGCTGCCCTATGGGGAAGGGCACCCTGTGGCCTGGGCTCTCCATTGCCTGGCTCTGACAGTCCAGATGCAGCCCTGGCTTTCACAGCTGGCACATTCCCCCAGACCTAGGCTGGCAGGACACTGCAGGGAGCAACAACATGGACAACACAGAAATGGCTGAAGTCATCTCACAGGGACTGCTGCCACTCTGCATGTTTTTACCTTCAAAGCATGTTCTCAGTGCTGTATTTTTATGGTGTTAACATCATCTTACAATTCAAAGATAATTTAGACAATGAGGCTGAATAAACTGGTCTGTGCTGTGGAGGACACTAGTATTTGGGGAGAGGGGGGATTCCTGGTTCCTAGTCCCATGCTCAGTTCGTACATCCCTCCAAGAATAAAAACTGAGTGGAGAAGGGCACAGTTCAAACTTACAGATGATCAGACTAGGCTACTAATTATATTCATATGAAGGGTGATGAGAGAATAAAGGCAAGGAAAGAGGAGCAGAGTGAGAAATAGCATTAGCAGCTACATGTGGTTACACTCAAAGCTGTGAGCACCAGATGGAGAAGAGGGGAAGCAGTTACAACAGGAGCAACACGTAGAAGGCAAGTACTGTACCACATTCTTTCAGAGGCTCGTCAGACCAGTCCCTGCAGTCTCTATGTGAATCGCACACTTTGCCTCCGTCAATGCACTCTCCATTCTTACACTGAAACTTGCTGGGACTTTCACATGCTGACTCTGTCAGGTTGGGCAAGAGAGGAAAGCAACTAAGTTAGACGAGGCTCGTGAAAACAAACAGGCTGACATAAAGCTCAAGAGGGTGTCATTAGCAGGAGTGGGATGGGATTAAGCAAATGAACATTGAGCCTGAGCATCATGCAAAGAACTTTCAAGCCATGCACAGTCTGCCTGGTCAGCACAGTCATCTCTCCCAAGCAACCCCACTGCCAGAACGGCTTCACACTCTGTGTGGAAAGCAGCCTGCCATGGCACAGAGGAGCCTCTCCCTTTCCAGTGGCCACAGAGTCCTGGCAGGCCCAGCCCAGGAGCAGGACAGCACAGAGCTGTCAGTACCCACCTTGGACACAGCCGGCTTCGTCGCTGTTGTCAGGACAGTCGTGCACCTTGTCACACTGCTTTGCTCCGTGGATACAGGTCCCATCCCCACACTGGAATTCATCTGGCCGGCAGGTCACCAGAGCTTTAAGACAACACATCAAGCATTACCCACACACAGCTCAATTGTTTGTGTGGCACCTTTTAGCCCCACACCTCTGACACTGCTGGGATTCCACACCCTCTGTCTGCAAAAGCTAAAGAGACAGCAGTTGCCTTAGCTACTGCCCTGTTGTGCCTCTCTGCCATCCCAGATCACCCTCTATATCCTTGGGAAAACAGCCCCAAAGCCTGTACAAGCAGTCAAAACAGAACCAGTGCAGGCAGTGAAGCTTCTTGGGTGAGACAGAAGGCAGCAAAACTCTCAGCAGTGGAGCAGCTCTGGGCTCTGCAGCCTGTGGGAGAGGCCAGGCTGCTTCCCAGCTGGGAACACACAGTGGCACTGGGGAGGGAAAGGCAACTGCTCCTCAGCTCTTCTTTCAGAAAACGTTACATTTCAGAAGTATTTCAAAACATGTTCAGGCTGAGGTCCCAGGCAAGAGACATGTATGGACTCTCTGCCAAAGCCAGTGTGGTCACAAGAGGGATGAAGCCAGACACGAGACACAATCATTAGGTTACTAAATGCCCAGAGCCAACAGGCCACTGGAAGGCAGAAAAGCTCCACTGCACTGGGCATGAGGTTTTTTGGGGTTTCCAGCCCAAAATGCCTCCACAGTGTAGGGCCAGGTTTCAGGCCTGAAGTTCATTTGCACAGGTCAGACTGTTACAGATGCAAAATAGATCTGATGAACAGCAAAGCTGAGGAAAAGTACGAACCAGACAGCTGCATTGCCCATACTAAAGCAGTGACATTTCTCTCTCCAGATTACACTATGCAAGAGCCCTCCCTAGCTGGAGCCAGACCTGAGCTCACACAAGGCACAGGTGCTCTCTAGCAAAGGGCTGCAGCCTGTAGCTCCCTGGCAAAACAGGCCCCTCATTCCTGGGACAGGTTATGCAGCTTCCTTCCGAGGGGCCCATCTTACAGAGGTGTTCTTAAAATCCTATTAAGGCAGTGCACCCTGGAGAGCTGCTGATTCCAGCCCTTCCATCGTGTGATTGTGTCCTGGTATTGTCTGACAGAAAATCACTGCTCTGAGCAGTGAGGGCAGGGCAGCACTGGTGTTACCACAGGGGAGCTGAGAGCTGTGGTGACTTCCCTGGACAATTTGACAAACTGGTTTGTATACAAAAATTACTGCTTTCAGGTAACCCTGGAAGCATCAATATCACAAAGTATTAGTTGCACAAAGACTCCACCATTACTGGTGATCGCACCCCGCAGGGTGCAGGATCCAGGTGCATGACTGCTCCACTGGACCTGGTTCTAGTGCATCTTCAGCCAGCAAAGGGCATCAGAGACAGGAAAAGCCACAACTGACTGGTGGGGTAAGGGAGAAATCCTGCCTTTAGAAATACACACTATTCACGTGAGGAAAGTTTAGAAACAGCACTGCTCCTTGGAGAGGAAAGCCACATGCACTGTATTCATAAAAAGCTGCAAAGTGAGAAAAAAACCCCAAGCAATAAGCCCAGTTATGGGACCAGCTGTGTCGTCATGTTTCAGCTAATAAACACAGGCAGAGAAATGGGAAACCTCAGTGGGACATCTGGGACAGCAGCTCCAAACTAAGCATGTGGGATCTGCTGCTCCAAATGGAGAAAAATGAAGAAGAAAAAGAAACAAAGCTGTGGTCTGGAAGAGACACAGACCACGGGTCTGGAAGTGGCACCAGGAGTTCCTGCAGGGAGGCAGAGGCACTTCTGCTTGAATAGTTCCTGCCATTTACAGCCACCTGGCCTGGAGAAACCCCAAAGATGGAGAGACCACCTTCCCCCACAGGAAACTCTGACTTCTGCCACTGCAAGGCTTTTATTGTCTCACTGAAAATTCCTTTACCACAGTTATTTCTTGTATTCACCTTCAACATGAAAACCAGTTTGCTTCAACATCTCTGTAGCAACTGCTATTTGTGGGAGCAGGAAAGGATGGTCCTCCATTTCTGACTCTAAATATTGACTGCCCCCCAAAATTGTAACATGTAATTGAAGCCAATGGGAGTCTTGTCTTTTCTGGAGCAGGAACAGGTCTCCAGTTTATCAAGTAAATCTGCATGACAGCAGCTACAGATTTGGAAGGTAGCTGTTATAAAACCTATAATTGTCCTCAACTGTAATCTTCAAAGCTCTTTTAAAAAGCAGTTATAGCTAGATGCTAAGAACAGAAAGGTTTCTAATCCTAAAACAAATTAAAATGAAGGAGAATTTTGTAGGAATTGCAAAGACAGTGTTGCACAAGTACCTCAAGACTGAGAGAGAAATGACAGCAGAGCTTTTAACTCAACTGCTTCAGGGACTGCACAGCAGATGTGGGACTGTACAGCACCACTGCAGAAAGCTTTGCTTCAAGAAGACACACAGATTTGGAGACAAGCTCACTTCTCACTGCACCAGACCTGTGGAAGTTCAGAGCCCCAGAGCCTCTTAACAGACATCTGAAAAGGGCAGATACAGTAACAAATCTTACTGATCACAAAGATACTAAAATGCAGGTATGGCATTTCTATTTTTAAGGTGCATTTTTCAGAAGAGAGAATGCAATGTTTATACCTGGCCTGGACAGCACAGGTTTCAAGGGAGAGGGCCAGGATTCATTATCCTGAAGCTGAGACATGAACCCATCTCAGCCCTGCAGTTTCTTCTGTTTTCCGCTTTTTTTCTTCCCCCCTCCCCCCTCAAAAAAAAGAGAATTCCAGCATTTGTGAAATGCATCAATCCCATTTTATGGATGGGGAGACAGAGGCAGGAAAATGTAAGGTCAGGTCTCAAGGGATCTGTTTTCTCTCTCTCAGTTGTAAGCATTATTTATTCTTCCTCCCGCATGCCCTTAATGCAAGTTGCCAAGGACATATTAAAATGTAACTATTCCAGATTTGGAGACTAATAAATCTAACCTAATGTTCATTTTATAAATATACATACATATTTGAATATATATATGCTATGGAAAAAAAACCCAGCCACTCAATGTTCTCACACAGCCTTCCTGAAATGACTCATTCCCTCCTATTTATTTGCTGTCTCGCTGCCAAAACCTGTTCACCAATTGTCACCCTTCATTTCTGCTCTACTAATTTACCACCCCAAAATGTTCATAACAAATGACTGGTGATGACTTTTTTTTTTAAGGCATCAGCTCCATCCCTCTATTTTATACTGTGCAAACCCCATATAATTCCCATTAGGAAGAGAAGAGTGCTGGGATCTGCAGTTTCACTCAAGTCCAGCCTAGGGGTATGTGTGCTATCCCTGGATGGGAGCAGTGTCATACACCTCTAACTCTCTGTGTGCCACCATCGTACTGATCTCAAACAGAGAATTTTTGCAGAGGAAAAAACCATAAAGGTCCCTAAACACTTCAGCCCAACAGATGAGCAATGACACTGAGTTTCCAGAGCTCTCAGATGTCACTTGCTTACTGCAGGCAGGTGCATCCCAGCCACAGCTGCTTTTAGGATGGGGAAGCAACATTAATTTTGGCTCTGACCCAGTAAATCCATCAGCTACATGAGCACTCAGTGCTGCAAGTCCTCTCCTGGCTGCTACCTCAGAGTCCCCTCTCCACAGTGTGAGGAGCCACAGGCTCAGGCACCTCTGTGGCACTGGGGTGTAAAGGGCAGGACCAGGTACTCTGTGCAGTAGCTGAACCATGGAGCTTTGAATCCCACTGTTTCCTGGTCCACAGGACTGACAGCAGCACAATCAGCTCCCACACTCATTTTCCCTGGGTAGATAAACTGCAACTTGTGCTCTACTGAGACTTTGTGGGAAAAAACCCTGGTGTGCTCAATCTCTGCTACTCAGAGATAGAATTGTCTCCAGTCACTTGTGCCACATTTCCCCCTTTCTCCACTGGTGGTCAGCACCGTGCTGTGCTGCAGTGGTGTCCAGCTGCATCCTCTGCCCCGGGAGCTGCCTCTGGAGCATCTGGAAGTGCTGCCTGGGGAAGCTGCTCTGCAGCTCAGGGATGGTGTCAGAGCCGTGCTCCTTTTGGGCTCCAGTCTCAGCAGTTTGAGCTCAGCTGGGCATTGCTGGTGCCTGTCAGATCAGGGGAAGGAGCTGGGGAACAGACTAATCCCTCTGCCTCAGGAAGGTACATGGGCACAGTCACACTCCACTCACCCAGCAGTATGTCCAAGTAAATGGGGCCTTAAAAAAGACTTAAAACAATTCAAGTGGAACAAGTGGGGCTGAAATTTAAGAGGCATTTCATCAGAAGGCACCACGTGTAAGCTGCTTCTCTTTCTCCACTTGGAAATAGGAGGGAACTCACCTTTCCCCAGCCTGAGTTGTTTAAACTCAGCCATCCTGTCAGGCTGCTGTCACTGCAGGGAATGAATCCTGTGATACAGGGATCAATTCTGCTGGGAGTCCCCTGAACCAGACACCAGATCCTCACCTGTGTTTCTAACATGGCTCTTGCCACTGCCTCCTGATCTGGAAGGGATACAGCTACAGGACTGCCTGCAGGAGGCCTCAGAATGAGAACAGGCACCCAACACCCCAGGCTGTTAATGAAGCCACTGACTTTACAACTGCTTCTCTGCCTGGGAGAGAGTCTGATCCCCAGCCCCTCAAAGGGCTCTCCCACACAGTTGCTCTGAGCTCACCAGCCTGGGCTTGGTGTTGTCACAGGTATGAAAAGACAGTGATGGCAAAAGTGGTAGATTTTCTAAGTATCTTGCAAAAATCCCTGTTTTTTGTATCTGGTTGCTGCCTTCCTCCCCAGAGGTGGCCCAATGTCAGAGCTGCTAAATATATACAGCTATGTAAATATTTTATTTCAATCTGGTCATTATGAATATTTCAGCAAAACATTTTGCTCTTATTTTCTTGCCTTTCTCTCTCTCCCTCCTCAGGTAAGTGACCAGCTTGAACGGTTTAGTGGCTAAAAATGGATGAAACATTCAAAATACCACACATACCAACACCAGCATGTGAAATGCATAGAGGCATCTGACAAAAAATCCATTATTTATTAGCTCTGTGCCTTTATCAAACCAAGCTCAAAGTGCATTTCAAACCAGATTCTTCAGAGGTACTGCTCTTGACGGCCTTGTTCAGTATACTCCAACTTCACAGGCAGAAAATGAATTATTTTTTTCTGCTGATCATATATTCCCTTTAGCATAGCAGTTCCTCACCTCCGGGCTGTGACCCCATCATGCAGCCTGAGGGCTTTGAACATTTTCCCCATTTTTCATTCCTTGTTTTTCTAGTGAAACAGATCTTTTCTGAGGCACAGTACCATCCGACAACTCTTACACATCCTCTCTGAATCCCCAAGGAAAAAAAACATAAAAAGGAATCTGGAATACACCTGCCCCTGCTGCGCTGGGCACCCAGCCAGGTCCTCTGGGACACCAACACTCCTTGTCAGGCACAGGCACCAAAGCCCAGAGCAGCCTTTGGGCCCCCTGCCCACCCAGCCCCTGCGGACACTCACGGCAGTCCTGCTCATCAGACTTGTCCTTGCAGTCCTCGTCCCCGTCACACTTCCAGTTGAGGTGGATGCACTCCCCGTTGCCGCACTGGAACTCGTGGGCCGCGCAGGTGTTGAGGGCCTTGGCGTCGTGGCCACACTTCTCCACGGACTCGTCCGACTGATCCTCACAGTCGGGCTGGTTGTCGCACACCCACAGCTCCGGGATGCACACACTGTTGTTGCACTGGAACTCGTTGGGGTTGCAGGTCAGGGGGGAGCATTTCCTTTCGTCGCTGCCGTCCCCGCAGTCGTTGTCGCCGTCACACACGAAGATGATGGAGATGCACGACTTGTTACTGCACTGGAACTCGTTGGGAGAACAGGCTTGGGAATGAAAACAAACAGGTGAGCTGTGAGGGCTCCAACCAACTCTCATCACTGTACCAGGTTTAGCACACAAGAGATGTCTGAGACAGAGGAGGGTGAAGGCATTGCTGTGCCTGTCCTAACCCAAACCATTTTTCCCAGTGGCAAACTGCACCGCAAGGAGCAGGTGAGGAGGCAGTGCCCTTCTCCCCAGCTGTGCCACAGGATGGTCCTCTACAGACAAGGGACAGTCTTGAAGAAGGGACAGCAGGGCTGTGAGAAGGGCAGGTGGGATCAGAGGGGGCAGCACTGCCCTGGTCTTGGGGCAGGAGCAGCCAGGTGAGCCCCATCCATGGGGTGACAGCACAGGAGGGAGTGGGAGATGGCAGGGGAGAGGTTGGGCTGTGCTGGCACCCGTGGGGGACTCGGCAGCGCTTTGCTCTGCACTGACATTACCAGCTTCCTTCCTGACTTTCATAAGCACACAATCAGGTTTCAGGATTTCACAGTATGCCTGGTTTTGGACATATTAAGTGGGATGTGTAGGGTAAATATTTAGTGAGTCGAGCATCAATTTAGCTGCAATCTGCCAGTAAGGCCCTTTACAACACGCTGAATGCCTTCCCTGGAAATCACAACTCAACATTAACATACAAATGAGGCGCTTGTCAGACAGAAGCTGAGTGGAGAACTCTCTGCAAGCCTAATGGACACAGCTGAACCAGAGAAGCCTGTGCAAATTGAACTTTCAGGTACTCCAACAACATGCAGTTCAGTCACTTCATTTCCTCAAGGTGTGGCAGAACCAAAACCCTGGAAGAAATTCTCCTTGGTGCAATTCTACCATGGACTGGCCAGGCCCCCTCCAGCATGGTAAATGTTAAGGAGACTCCCAGCTGCCCAACTTGACATCAGCAATGAAATGTAACAGAGTGCAGCCCCCAGAGGAGCACTCTGTGTTCCACATCACAGTGTCAGCTGGTCCAGGAGGGGTGCTCAGGCTCCTTCTATACTTGGCTGAGTGTTTTGGATACAGACATGCCCTCAACAGGCACCTGTCCCTTAGAGAAGTCAGTATTTCTCCTCTTCAAAGAGCAGGAACTGAGGTCAGACAACTAATAGGACTTGAAATACAAGTGAAGACACTTCTGGTGGAGAAGCATATGAAAAACCTCTTCTTTTGGATGGTAGAATTGAGACCATTAAAATGCTCTGATTTTCTTTAAAATTCTGCTCTTTTCCTTTATTAAACAACCTTTTCTACCCTTATGCCATAAGGAGAAATAATCTATCAGCCCTACTGCTCAGTACACAGCTGTGTAACCTAATACTGTCTTCAGATGATGCATAATAGAGAGCTGCACATGGAACTTTACTCCATAAAGTGGAAATCTAAGGTAATAGTCATAATCTTTCCAATCTTTTCTGAAAGGGCAGTGGGAAAACAGGAATATTTCTAAGGCTCTGGACAGCTTCTGTAAAAGATCAAGGCTCAGAAGAAGAAATTGCTTTTCTGGCACTATTTTGATGAATCTCAGAAACAGATCAGAAAGGAAAACCTGGTGCACTCCTTTGATCCCTAATGTCTGGGCAAGGTTGCAATGATCTGCACACTCCAAACGTGCATAAATTTCCTTTCCACCAACTGTAATGAGCCTTTCTTCTTCCCTTCGTTGTTCTCCTGGTCCCACCTCCACCCCCCTCCCTCCTGTCTGTACCCATTTCTCTTCAGAAATCTGCTGCATTGGCAAATCAACGGGTGATAAACACAAGAGTGGGATACAGACAATGGAAGTTTGCACAAAAGCTCCTCCTCTGCACCTACAAATCCCAGTACAGATATAAAATTACTGATAATTGCAGCCAGAAAATAGGAGCAGATCAGCTTTTGCAACCTCTCATGAGGACTTTCTCAGTGAAGCCTGAGAATTGCTGGCTAGAAAAATTGCATGGTCATGATTATTTTATTCCTTCTTAAAAATTAAATTTAGTGTGATGCAAGTTCTCTCTCCACTGAAGCAGCACAGCACTTTGGCTGTTGGTTACTCCCCTTTCCAACCTCCATAACAGTCCCTGAGTGGGGATCAACCTCTGCCAGCTCAAATGGGACACTTCCTTCTGGGTCCCACAGGGCTCTGGCAGAGCCCTCCATCTCCATGTGCCTCTCCTGCTGCCACAGGAAGGCAGAGAACATCCCAATTCCTCTCACCCTTCCATTATCCTCTCTGACAGCTAAAATCCACAGGGCATGCCAGGATAAAGCAAAGTCTGCAGCTTCCAGCCACCACACAGGCAAGAGGAGAAAAGCTGCTTATGGTCCCCCTGCACCTGGGCAGGAGCCACAACGCTTGTGCTGCACAGTTTGGAGCTGCTTTGAAGAACCCCATGAAAAGCAGCACTACAAATTATCTTACCCAGCACCTGGAGGGATGAGGATGGGGAAGCAAAGTCCCAGGGGCAGTTTACTTCACATCTCCTTCATAAATCTGTCAGGGTACCTGCACAGTCCCATCACTGCAGTTTTTTGCTGCCTCCAGGGCATTTCAGTAGAAAATGTGCAAATAATAATTAAATGATCACTGGGGGATTTTTCCTTTGACCTGAGCATTCTCCACATTTGCTCCCTGTCCTGTTGTAGGCTTATTCACACAAAGGAAACAATGTTAGTTTGCTTTCTTCAGAGCCAAAGAAATTAATAAATGTACTCAAAAGCTGTAAAACCTACTTCAAATATGAGTGATCCCAGTAGAAACCTTGGAAACGTCTGACAAGCAGTGTTTAACCAACAGCCTTCGAAGCAGTAAAAAAAAGTGTAACTACAAAACTAGTTTTGCAGAGCACTGTTAAAGTTCTTCACAATTTTAGGAAGCAAAATATCACATGTAAATGATTGTATAGATCTGATTTGACCTATAGATAATACACACCAGAGGTATTCTGCATTAATTTCTGCCTTGTACTATATGTCAATAAATGGAGCACAACTGTCAGTGTTTGCCTCACAGCTGCAGTCTTGTCACATCTCTGGGGGAGAGTGAGTGGAGCAGGAGCAGCCTTTGGATAGAGCAAGTTAAAAATAATAAAATAAAAGATGATAAGAGAGATTGCAGTTGTGGAGTCAGTGTTTCAGTCCTGGCTGGTTCTCTTTTGCCCAGAGCCAGGATTTAAGCAGAGGCTTTAGTGAGTAGTCTGGTGCAGCAGGGACAACATTAGCTCAGGCATGGCACAAAAAATTAAGATAATTCTACCACATGCTTCTTAAGTGCTTTTAGAAAAAGAAGTAGAATGCTCTGAAGATGTAGAATTCTCTAAGGATACAGGGCACTCACCAAAAACTTTAATTTCGAGAAGTGTGTATTTGTACATAACATTTCTACAGTGGACAATTCTACTAAGCAAATGTGGATAGAATTGAAAAAATAAGTGGTATATCCATCATTAATAGGAGCTGGGAATTATGTACAATGGCCTATAAGTGCTGTCACTGCTAATCCTTAATTAAAGACTTTATAGCTTTTCAGTAAGAGCCAGGTATTTAATTCATCTCTCTCCTCCAAAAGAGTCAGCTCCACTTGAAATTACAGGAATGGCTTAAAGAAAGATAATTATTTGGCAAAATTTGTGGTAAAGTGGGTAATAGCAATTATCCACTGATGTGGAAAACAAGAAAATAAGATGAATTATTACACTGTATTTTCCTGACACTGCCCCCAAAGCAACTTAAAAAAGATGTGGCTCAAAAATTTCTTGTTTGTTTAAAACTGATAAAGGGTGATTTGCACATTCTAACATTTGCACTCCTGCTCCAACACTGGCAGGAGAGGCTGGTGGGCTTCAGAAACTCTCCTGAGCTGTGAGGTTCAGGATCTGAGCTCCCTGTGGCTGCAGCAGTGGAATGTCTGAGCCCCACCTGCCCAGATATTCTGCACCAAGTGCCAGCCCAGGCACACAGCCCCCATAAACTGGTGTCTGAGCTGGACCAGGACAAGGAGATCACAGAGTGCAGGCAGGGTAAATTATGTTGGAACTCCCAGGCCAGTTACCAATGATGTCATGTTGGTTTTACTTAACTAGTATTTATTTTCAGGCCTAATTATATCTAAATTATTTCTTTTGCCTGCAGACAACTGCTCACCAAATACCTGAATATTCCTTACAGACCTTCAATCAAATGCCAGTCCTTGAGGCACAGGTTCGTGCCTAGAAGGACACGTTTCCCATGGAAAGCTGCCCTCCAGGAAGGACAGCAGAAGGAATGGAGGTAAATGAAGATGACCTTGAAGAGCATTGCTCTGAAAAAATGACAGGCCTCCCATGGAGGGAATAATGCAGCTGAATTGCAGACTCACTCCGAGCAGTGGTTGTTGCCATGGTGATTGATACCGAAAAGCCCATGTAGATGGAGACTGCAGAAGGAATAGTAATTCCTGATATTGTTCAAATCACTAATGGAGCTAAGGAGCCATCTCAGCCTCTCACAAATTAATATTTGCATGTGCTCGCTGCCTTTGTCTCACTGCTCCCCTCAAACACAAATCAGTTATTTTTCCATTCTCTGCAGCACTATTTGCATAGTATTCATTAATTATAATGGAGCAACCAGATGCCAAAGTCCCTGCTGATAAATAATAGCTGGCTCAAAAATATATTTACTGATTTAGAATGTATCATCATATAGTTATTCCAAGTGGTTTAATTTTTGGAAAACAGAATTAATTATGACACCACAATTTACAGAGAAGCAGTTTATGTGCAAAGGTAAGGACACTCTGCACTTTCCAGTCTTTAACTTATTGCAATAAGTTGTTAACTTATACTGGTGGTCTCCTCAATGTTACTTCAAACTAGGAGAGGGTTAGAAAAGTTATCACACATTCTTCTGGCTAAACAACTGAAAATGACCTCAAAATAAGAACAAGCAAGTCTAGAGCAGAGGGTTTAAGGGTAAAATAAAGCAGCTTGGAAAAGAAAAAAGGATGGTCAGAATACCTAAAGGTGAATGCTGTGCTGCTTTCCATGAAAATCCAAGACACCCCATGGGTATCTTGAGGGGATAAAGACATTATTATTATTGTTCCATATTCTGATTGGAATATAATCAGCTGAATCAGATTGGAGATGTTTAGCACTAGCCAAAATTTAAATGGATAAAGACCATTCTGGGATGTGTTCAGTGGGTTTCTTTTCTGACTTTGAAAATTGGAACCTGTACAGGACAGGCTCACTCCTATTCCCTTAGATATGACCTGCTTATTAAAATGGCAATTCTACAAATTGCACCAATTTGGCAAATCCCTCAGAAACATCTGATAATACCCATTAAACTACAGCTGCCCTAATATTATCACACAAAATTCTGTATTTCTGAGGTATATAAAGGTTCAGCAAGCAGAACAGGGCCTTCCCCCTGGGACAGTGCACACAAACCCCCCCATCCCAGCATTCACAGACCTCTTGGATCTGGCAGGACTCCCAGTGGTTACGAATTTTCTGCACAGAATTTCTCTGCACAGAATTTTCTGCATAACCAGGAGTTAACTTTGCCATTGCAGAGTTTAAATCACAGGTACCTTGCCAGGAAAAGCCTCCTTTGTGGACTTCACCTTCCATCCAGTGGGCAGGCCCCCATCCTGTGCTCACCTGCTAATACAGGTGTCCAGCTGTTCCTTATGTCCAGCTCAGGAGAGACTCTCCATCAGAATCCTAAAGGCTACACTCCAGTCTTGTTGGCAAATGGCAACAAAATTTGTTTTATGCTCAGAAAATGTGGGAAAGGCAAGGAATCCAAATCTGTGTCTGATGATCCACAGCTACATCACTTCCCCTTTACCCACACAATCCTAAGCTCGGGGATGGTACCAGTTTAACCAGTGGAAAACCAAACCATTCCCCCAGTATCAGTCAAGTCTTTTATACTGTATAATTAAGATGAGAATCCTGGAAGTTTGTACCAATCTACAATACTTACATTTGTTGACCAAGGGAGCAGTGAGTGACACTACAAAGCCATGTGCACTGCTACTGCTTGGGCAGCCATTCTCACATCATGGCAACTGTGAACAGCTCAAAAGCAACCACAGAGAAAGAAAATAATCTTGGAATCACCACACAGGCCTCTCTGTGAAAAACAGAGCAAAGAAAAGCCACATGGGCCACCCTTAGGAAACCTTTCTGGACCAGTGGGCTGGACAAGTAAGGCAGAGAGAAAAGCCTGGCTTTAATAGGCTCATCTGGGAGCTACAGCAGCCAAGATCACAGGTCTGAACT
This sequence comes from Neodrepanis coruscans, assembly GCA_013400695.1. Taxonomy (NCBI): domain Eukaryota; kingdom Metazoa; phylum Chordata; class Aves; order Passeriformes; family Philepittidae; genus Neodrepanis; species Neodrepanis coruscans. Next base: position 43,206 of record VYZS01021415.1, read on the forward strand.
AAACTGAGCAATGAGGGACAAAGCAGTCACATTGCAAACAGTGAGGTCAGTGCCCCATTAAAATTTCCACTTCCACTAAATTATTTTGCTTGATGGGAATTCTCTGCAAGAGGAGGTATTTCTTTTTATTGTAGTTCACTTCAGTTAAATATTAAGACTTAACTATTCACTGCATTGAGAACACGGCACTATTAACATTTCTGGAGCCCAGAGAGAACGAGGAAAGGCTGAGAGTTGTCACATCTGACCCACCCCCGCAAGTTTACCCAACTGTGTTTCACATTTTTCTAGGAACAGTGATCCAAAGTGAGTCTGAATGTAGATTCAGTGACAATTAAAAAGATGCTTTAGAAATAAAAGTTTTCAAGGCAACTGATCTGAAGGGAGAAGTACTTTAAAAAAGAAGCATTGAGAACACGAGGCAATTGGCAGAATTTGGTGTAGTCAGACTCAAGGTTATGAATAAAAGCACATACTATAATGACCAAGTCTACAAACACAAGACCCCTGTGGTGATTTTGGGAGGGGGAGAGACAGAGACACTTTTCAGGAAACAACCAGCCCCTGATTATTTCCAGTTATGTGATATTAGGGGGCACAGCCATTATGTGATTTAAACAATGTACCTGCCTATGCACCCACAACCCCAGAAAAGAGTGGCCATCATTTTTAGAAAAAAAGGATTAGATTTTCTACTCAAACAGCAAATTTAACCACTGGGTGACACTCAATGCAGTTAAAACTAAGGGTTGTGTGCTGGCTGCACTCACATTAACAGCAGTGAGATTTCTATGGCACTAGGATTTGCCTTTCAGTTTCTATGGCTTTGAAATAGGAGGCAGCACTTTCCCGGATATGGGCTGAGATAAAGATTCAGTTGTACAATGTCAGCAACTACTTTAAACTTATTGCATAGACAAAGTGTAATGAAGTGGTTTTTATTGTGAGCTACACCTTTCCTGTTAAATTTCACCAAATAAACAAATTACTTTGCAAAATACAAGCAAAGTTAATCCAACCATTGTATCTTCCTCTGTAGGAAAAGTCTGTATTTCAGCCACTAAGAAACCTTTCAGATGGTGTTTTATCCGTCAATATGACTCATAAATCAACTTTTTTTTTTTTTTGATTTGCATCAAGCATTACACAGTCCCCTCCTGCGTAGGACTGAGTTCAAACTCGCTGGTTTAGTCTGCAGATCATATGCTCAGGAAGCAGAACTGGGAAGCACTCGTTAATTAGTGTAACACAGACGTACTGGTGGCCACTGCAGGATGGGGCTCCTACTCACGATCATTGGCACTGCCACACACAGGAGATTTCCCCTCATAAAACTAAACAGATTTTTTGCTCTTTGGAGGAAGAGGCTCAAAATTATGGCTCCATTCTTATGAAGGAAATGCTTCAGGGATTGGATTTGGCAAGGAGTGATGTAATTTCTTGAGTATTTCAACCCCAGGAGCTCTAACT
>VYZS01021415.1:45938-61257 GCA_013400695.1 Neodrepanis coruscans
AGCTTTGCCAGGAAAAGGTGGAAAGCTTATCATCTAAGCTTATCATGTTGTAAGTGATTATATATATATGAAGTGAATATACATATATATTATATATATATATATATATAACATGAAGGCTGTGAACTGTCACAGCAAGGACACACAACTTACAGCAGAATGTGACTGTGCTTACTGTTGTTTCCCTTATGGATTTATAGGAACTTTACCCAGTTAGTTCCATTTTTTTCTGGCATATCATCATATCATCAGGCTGAAAATCTAGAACTAATTGTGAGACATATGGTCAGCAATGAAAAGCCAGAAGACCAGTGCCCAAAAGAAGATGCTCTCAGTAATGAGACTGTCACAGTCAGGAAACTCCTGCAGGAATTCCTGGCTCTCACCCTGTGCCAGTTGTACAAGGCCAGTGTAAGTATGTCTGTTACCTGCATAAATTCCCATGGATCAATATCTCTGCACTACAGTTTAGCACAACAAACCATGGTATGGGTAAACAGCTTATTATACTTTCAATATATCAATGAATATATAATTTCTGTATCTGGCCACTGGGAAAGGGGAAAACTGTACACTTCCAACTCCTCATCTGCAGGACACAATTTCCATTCTGGGTGTGAGTGAGAACCAGTAACACAATCAGAAGGGATGAGGCCAGAGATTCTGTTGCACCCCAGAGTCCTGCCAGGAGGAACAAGGAATGTGTGCGTTAAAGGAACAAGGAATGTGTGCATACACTGAATGTGCCCATTCAGGGCCCATTTCAACTGTTACAGGATGGCAGCTCTTCTGTTCTTAAGCTACATTCATATGCTCTCTGCATTCCTGAGCAGCTGACAAAACACTGGTTACTATCTCTCTGAGCAGAGTCCAGACTGACCCTGAGTTGTGATGCTTTAATTACAGTCTCTCACATTTAATTTCTCGTTTAGTCTCAGTAAACACATTCCTAAGCTTGTCCAATCAATTGTGACAAAGGTGAGGTGCACAGGGAGTAGAAAAAACCCTAACTTGGATTACCAGCACCTCCAAGCCAACAAATTCAAGACTGTTCCTACATTATAAACTGTTGATGTGCATTTCAGGTGACTAAACCTGACCTGGGACTACAACACACTTAGTATTGTAAAGACACAAATTACTTCTGCTCCAAAACCTGAAAAGTAAGTTTTTTCATCTTTTCTACACTCTTACTTTAAAAAGGCAGATGTTTTCACTTCCAGAAGTTGTTTGTACCCTGGAATTCAGCAGTGTTCTCAAAGTCTGCCTGCTGGAAGTAACTTATCTAGGTAAGGCAGACAAGCACTTCCCTACCTACATGGAAGGATTAATACCTGCAATTAATCCCTGGTGCAATTACAGCCTGTGCAGACAAAATCTGGATTCAGATTCTGCTGCTTCATCCACTGCAGGTTAAAGAATGTGCAGTTTCTGTTGCTTCCTTGGAAAGTTCTTTCACAGGGTAAAAATTAAACCATTTTTGTTCCTTGTTCACAGGTGAACAACTCCAATAAAGTGCCTTTCTGTCCACTGGTAGTGTCTTCCAAGCCATTGTTTGAGCTGACGCATTTTTTTCAGCTCACCTGACTTCAGGTATGTCCAGAGCTTGCTAAATGCAGCTGAACCCTTTGCCTAAAGGGGGTTACAGGACAGCATAAGAACTGCAAATGTCTCCTCCACTGAAGAAAGATATTCTGAGCACTGCTAGGACAGACCTTTTTCAGGTCACACAGGGTGCTAATGGAAACAGCAAGTCTTCAACAGTGACCAAAATAAAGGAGAGGGATGCAAAGCATCACATTGACTTCATTTGTGCAAAACAATGCCCCAAAAACGTGGCTGATACAAAGCACAAAGGAGAATCCAACCCAAAGAGAACATTCTTTTACTCAGACTATATTTTTGTCCCCAAATTTCTAAACAGCAGCTTTCTCCATCCAACTGGCTGTGCCACTGTCTACACTGGATAAATTTCACAGGGATTTAAAATGCAATCACATCATTCTGAGAAGAAAAATCCAGCAAGATTTATCAAGTCCAGAACAACTTTTTATCTGGAAAGCAAACTGTTGGAGGAGGAAGAACTGTAATACACTTGCACTGTTTTACAGTTTTGGATGATTCTACAACCATAATTATTGTCCTTTCCTGCAGTAGATCCTCCCTTAACTTGGACTTGGACTGTGACCATTCTGACACAGGGACAGGCACTTGCACACCCTCAGCACAACCAAGCCTCACTCCTGGGTATCACATTAAGTCCTTGTGAACAGTTAGAATTCCAAGAATCAGGTATTCCTATCAAGACATAGTTAAAATACATTTCAAGTGTCACATGAGGTTGAAGTAATAAATAGCTTTGTTAATAGAGAGAGCTTAGGGATTTTCTTTTGGGTGCCTTCACTCACTATCTTCAAGTAATCTTCCCCTTGTTTATTGCACATGCAGGCTCTCACCAAAGAAATGATCCTAAGCCCAAATAAACTCCCTTCCAAACATTTATCCAGCAAGATGTGTTATTTAGAGACAAGCTGGCAGCTCTGGCGGAGGTGCAGCCTCGGCTGTGAGGGTGCTCTGCTCCAAGGGGCTGTGGGTGAACAGTGCTGAAGTTTTTTTAAAAATGAAAATAAAAACATGAGTGCAGAGATTAAAAAAAAAACCAACAAACCAAAACCAAACAAAAACAACAAAAAAGAAGAGGTGTGAGCTGGTCAGGATACCGTGTGCTGCTGAGGTAAGAGAAAACAAAAGAGGATTCTGAATAGAGAAGAAATGGGAATGTTCACAGAATATCAGTGGACAGGCTTAGTGAGGTTTATCAGATTTGGGTAAGAGAGAGGATAGCTGCCAATCCTCCACAAGCTCTCAGAGTTTAAATTGCTAACACATTTGTCCTCATCCATGAGGAAAAGACCTTGATTTGACAAGCAATCTCCCTGAAAATTCTACTACAGCCATTCAGCAGTGCCTCCTGCTTCCTTCTCAGAGTGGGTTTAATGAAAGACACCGAGTTGAGATATTCAGACTGAAAGCTTTTGATGTTTGCACCACCCAGGATGCTCCAAGTTGGCCTGTCAGTGCCCTTCTGCCTCGTCCTGTTGGCACAGAAGAGCCCATCCCACATTCAGCCTCAGCAGGGATTCCCAATGTGCTCCCTCCGGGTGGGGACAACACTCAGTAATCAGGAATTACATGAGAGCTACTCCTTCATTTCTCAAGAGTTACCCAATAACCAGCAGAACATGATAATTTGTTCTTGGATTAAGTTTCTATTTTAAGAACCTGCACATGCACTAAAACTGTGGAAGATCAGGAAGACCAGAGATGCTGAAACATCCAGGAGAAAAACACTCAGCTATTTTCAAATCCATTAATAGCATCATTATGCTGAAATGATGTGGCTTTCAGAACATATTTACATTCATTTTGGGAGTTACTTAAAGCCCTGAAAAAAAGAAGTTCTAAGCAATTTCAAGTAGATTTTTGTTATAAATCAAAGACTCCATGAGACAACTCCTACTGGTGTGGGCAGCAGCAGCATTAAATTAGGGGAGGCAGCCACCAGTGTAAAAATTGTTCTAATTTCACTAACTCATGTGGGGAAAAGAAAAATTTTTTCGATAGCAGTTACAATTATCTTCTGAACTTGTCTCTAATTCAAGCCTCCCATTCAAAGAAAAAAACCCCACATGCTATAGAGAGAACACTTAAGAGTTTTCACACAGAAAACAAATAAAAGGAAAAAGTAAAAAAGAACAAAGAAAAAATATTTTTACAATGAGTGCTAAAGTAAAAAAGTAAAAGCTTTTGTAGGATTTTGTTTGATAAAGCTCACTGCAAAGAAATAAATTTATCCACAGAGTTTAACTCAGAACCACAAAATGTTCACGTAAAACGTATTTCGTTACACAACTTCCAACAAAAAGAAATAGTATGGATTATGAACTGGGCAGGTATTAGAGCCCAAAATTCAGTTTTCAAATGAATAAACACTAATGTGTGCTTGCATGTAATCTTCAACCTTTCACCAGTAATCTGGAAGCAAAAATAACATTACTGATGTCACTTGCAATGCCAGAAATACTATGGATGGGTGAATACCCAGAGCACCAGGGAGCTTCTGAACAGCCTGGGATTGTTTGCATACAGGGCATTTATAAGAACAGAACTTAGAACAGCGTAAGAAAGGTGATTTCAGCTCTGCACAGACTGGTAAAACTGATATTCCCTAAATTCTGGTGGTCTGCATAAAAAGAAAGTTGGAAAATCAACTGGAATACCAAATGAAGCCACAAAAATGAGTCAAGCATTCATTGAAAAGAAAATATTTGACAACAAGAAGCATAAAGAACTAAATATGTTTAGTCTATCAAAAAGACAGTTTGAGAAATGGCTTGATTACACAGTGTAGGAGTTTCACAGAGTGGAAACACTGTTAAAGAGCTCTTTCATTCCACAGAGAAAGGCCTAATAAAAGCCAACGGCCATTTAGGGACTGAATTTAAAGCAGTTACGGGACATAGTATATCATTCTCTCTGTCCAGTGACACCAACAAGTTCTTAATACAGGAATGCCCAGGCCTGTCTATTCTATCCCAGCAGAAGCCTCAGTCTGCAGGGCCACACTCTGCAGGGAGGAGGACACGGCGTTAAAACTGCTGAGCTACCCCACAGGAAGGTTTGAACACTTATTTAAGTCCTTGCCACATCTTCTGGGTATTAACCCTGATAATCATCTTCCAAACTGACTGACTGACTATATTCTGCTACAGTAGTATAAGAATACTTAATTCTCCATAGAGTTCACTCATTCTCCAGCCACCTCCAATCAGAGAATCCTTTCCTCTCTTTTTTTAAAAGTCACTACTTAGCACTACAAGTGTAGAGAGAAAAAAAACTGCTGGTAGGAAAAGTCTCCCCTTTACATTCAATTTGTAACAGTCACTCTAAAACTTTTATGGTCCTAAAATAGAGAAGTTGCATTTGAATTAACTCACCAGGAGTGCAACCAGCCTCATCAATACCACTTTCACAGTCCTTCTGTCCATCACATCTCCAGGATGATGGGATACATTTGTTGCTCAAGTCTCCACAGCTAATTTTTTCAGATGGACACACTTGCTTGGCTGGAAGAATTAAAAAAAGGAGAAAAACCACGAGTTAAACACAAGTCTAAACATACTGACATTGTATGAACACACCAGCACCCTGCACACACAGCAGCAGCACTGGACAAACAGTTCTGAAAATACCACCTCAAATTAAGCCAGATAAAACAAGTTGCCTGATTTAAGTCTAAAGGTGAACTCAAATGTTTGGTAATGTAAGGCACTTCCTAAATTTAATGATCTGGGAGGATGATGGTCAGCAAACCTGAGGAGAAAGCAGCAAACATAAGCATGAACTGGCACATGTTAAACAAACTTAGCTGCAAGTGTGTAAATTAAATACAACTCTGTTCTAAGGCACAGAGACACAGGAAGATCTGGAGAAGCAAAAACCCCAGTATATGTAAGAACACAACTATGAAAAAAAAATCTGCCAGATTTATCTGGAACCAAGTAAGCTGTGAAGTTCATTCTCTTGTAACTAGTTTGCATTGCTAAAATCCTGGGTTTTTTTCTTCGTAATAGTGTAAAGAGCAACAGATCTACATTTATGGTGACAAGGCTGCTGAAATGTAAAATGTTTCACAGTTTAAACAATTGTTTAGCATTCTGGAATCATCATCCAGATTTGCAGGATTTGCTTATTAAACACACCAACTTCTCTCTTTAAAAAATTACATATTTTCAAGTATTTTTTCCACTGGCAATGATCACACTGTAAATGGTCTGCAGGTCTACTGAAAAGGGAGGAATCTAAATTCCAAATCAAACCTTCCACATTACCCTACCCTGGTGAAGGTATTTACACAAAGTCAATCAGCTTCCCAAGTGCTGAGCCAGAGAGGATGGAAATGATACCTCTCCCTTTCCAGCTGCACAAGGAGGCTGTGAAAGGGCATCTTACAGCCCCAAAGCATCCATCAGCCACTTGGAGAGCAGTGCCATTTAATCCCAGGATTTCTCTCTTTTAGCACCTTCAAGTGCTATGAGAAGCAGCTTTGAGAAGCTGTGGGCAACCAATACATCAAGAAAAATTAGGTGCTGCCACAGACAGACAGCTAATAACAGATGTAATGAAGTTTTCCAACCCTAAGGCATGACAGCATTTCTGTCGGAATTTGCTTGCTGCATACCTAAATAACATTTATGAATGTTGCATGATTACAGTGGGGAGGGGAAAAAGGGATCCTCACTTAGGCTTTTTGATTATTTTTCCAGCAGGTCAGTAATAAAAAACACCTGGCACTGGAAAGGCTCACCAGCAAAACCCCACCAGGGTCTGCCAGCTCAGATGCCAGAGTGAGCCAACCTTAAACACCACTAAGTAACTCATGGAATAAAAAGGAAAAATTCCATGGCAGCTGACTGGCAACAGGCAGCCCCCTCAAACATGTTAAAAATAGAGCTAAAACAGTCCATTTGGCCTGGAACCCCACAGCCCCTCAGCACAGAGGCCTCACATCCCAAAGATACAGATTCTGCAGCCTTGCCTGGGTCTCACTGCACAGAGCCTGGAGAATGTTGGGCTTAAAAACGTAAATCTGCAGCAAAATGATTACAATTTTATTTCTTTTAACCCTCCACACAGAGGCACACAAGGGTTACAGACTGCATTCTGTCAGGATGAGGCCAGGGAGGGAAGGGCCAGAGGACTCACCTCTCTGCCACTGGTCCCTCTGAGGAGAAAGAGGGCAAATTCTGGGAAAGGGCCAAGGATGGCTCAGGCCATGGGTAGGAGGCAGCACAGGGGACCCAGGGAGGTGACAGGCACAGCAATTTGCTGTAGGGAAGGGACCCCAACCCCATCATCAGGCGCTGCCTCCTTTTTCTGAGGCAGCATCCATGAAAAAAGGGCTTTAGGCTACAAATATCATACAGAGAGATAATGCGTCTGGGGTCTCCAGAAAGTTTGTCCCCTGACTGCATTCAGGAACAAGGTCTATGTTGGACTGGCATACTGGGAAAAACTGGGAGGCCAAAGAAGTCATGGAGACATTTATTCATTAGGTTACTGGTCCACATCCCCAAAAAATTGTTCTAGTTCTTGCTCAGGCTGTGGTGATGGAAAAAGGAAAGTTTGTTTCAATGCCAAGTAGGATGAGTTTTTCCATCCTCATAATAACTTCTGTTCAGAACTAAGTGGGTCAAGACAGGGGAGAACATGTTCCACACACCTGATTTTGAATAAGGTGAAATATAATTATAAAATAGTATTATCACACAGTGGAATCATTAACCAGCAAAAAGGTTATTTATTGGTCATGGTAAGTATGGGCATTACTTTTGCTTGGCTTCCTTGGGCAGATGCTTAATAGCTTTGGGAAGCTGAAAGGTTTGGAGAGGTATAGGCAGAAGACTCTTTTTTTATGGAAAGTAATCTCTGTGTTAATCATTTCCCTGACAGAGTAATTACAGACATTTAAGATATGTAAATCAAAGCTTGAACTTTCAGGGATGCAGCAACAGAAGCTGCTTTTGGTCACAGTTCATCAAATCTCTGCATTTCCAATGGTTTCTGCACCCAAGCAATTGTTGCATGGAAACCAATGACTTGTAAGCACTGGCAGGTAACAGATAAGAGACCTTGAACAAAACTCAAAGCATAATTTTTGTGAAAATACACCTTTTTCAGCAAGCTGGGTTTTTTTCTCCTCTCTCCCCTGAGAGTTTGCAGCAGTGCAAGTGGAGTTGGTGATGTTGTCCACACCATGAAACAGGCTTTTAGCAACTGAAATACAGACTTAACATTTCTGTTTCTGTGCTCTGCTTACACAAACCCAGGCCTTTTGGGCTGACATGACCAAAATGTTTCCTTCCTACTTCTCTCTTCATCCAGCCAGAAAGGAAAGGGTTAGTTCTGTGTGATGGTGAGTGCCCTTCCCCTGGATATATTCTGGACCAATGCGAGTCATAGCAAGATCTGCCTTTTCAGAAAAGCACCATTTAACAACTTGGTTGAAATGTCAGACACATCAAGACCAATTTATCACAATGAACTGCAAATGCCAAAGATGGACAACAATGGTTTATTTATAAGGAGACAAGAGCAAAGAAGACAAGAAGGTTCCATTTACTCACTACCGCCAATGGCACATTCTTCTTTCTCTTTATGGGAGGCTACAAAGTCTTTCAGAGAACCACAGAGCCTAACTGGCGCCCCACTGTTTGCTTCCTCTTGTGCCACTGCTGTGCTTTTCAGGCTCCGGACATCATGTATATTCAAGAAAGCCCAAGAAAACAAAATTGATTTACTTTCAGAAGACCATTTGTCAGGTTCTCACCAAACAGGTACTCTAAGAGCATACACAAAATGCAATTAAGCAGCCTCTACTGGTGGGAAACCCACAAGACTTTTCATCAGCAGACTGAAAAGAATGCCCTTCGTGGAAATACATCATCATACAGGTCTGAACAGCTTCTCTATCTCTGTTGAAATAACTCCCCATCCTCTCCAGACTGCCCTTTGTGTTTTTCCCAGGTTCTTCAGAAGAAAAATTCCAACCTAAAGCTTTTTTCTACAACAGAGAAAACACCACACAAAAATGATTTAAATAATTTCTGCCATGCCAATAACCTGTTCCTGTTATTTCCAATAACTACCTTTATATGTAACTTAAAATTCCTAGCTGCCTCCTTCCTTCAGCAGTCAGCTCTTTTTTAAAAGGAATGCTTTTTAACAAGGGCCTCCCCTACTCAAATACTGTCCTTAAATCTTTTGTCATTGCTGGCAGTTGTATCTCAGAGATGTACCAAGAACAAAATAAGTGTTCATACCTGACCAAGGACAGCTCTAGAACCTCTAAGCCTCCAGACCAAACAAGCAAAACTGTTAAATAAGCAACTATCCAGCAGAGAGGAAAGGAGGTGACAGGTAGAGAGAGATTGCTTAGGGAAAACTCAGAACTCAGAGTTCCCAATTACTGAAGATTTGCCATTCAGAAAAACATCTCAGTCACAAGTTTGCATATATACTTCTTCATATATGTGTGTATGAATGTATATTCCAGTCTACCATCACTACTGACTCACATCTCAAACTTTCCCATTAAACTATTTAAGCTGCATAAAAAACACACTTTAGAACCCCTCTTCTGACTTAAATTACTATCACAACTGAAAGTGTGTCTGCACTGGTATTTTCCTTCCCCTTGCCTCATCTCCCACCTCAGGGAAGAACACTGGCTTCCACCCTGTTAACCCCCCACTTCACTATGCAGCTCAGGACAGGTTGCTGTTGCAATATTTTATTTCACTTAACCCTTCAAGATAAATCAGATTTTCTGCTAAGGTGTTATGTAATTATATTTGTTATATTTAATCTCCTTTATTTCTTCCTTGTGCCAAGTCCAGTCCAAACTAAACGACAAGAGCCTCGGTTACGATCAGAAGTGTTTAATGTGGGGACAGCAAAATCCATGGTGGATGTTTCTCAGGAATTTCTTTGGCACTGGTGCACAGAGCACACACACTGTGAGGACACAGGAACTCCCTGAACCCACAGCTTTGCTGGTTGCCTGAATTTGTGTATTAGTAACGCACACAGGCAGAACAAAGGCAGAACAGTTATATGTCAGCCTAATCAAAGAATTGTTCCCACAAAGGTTGGGAGCTGCAGGGAACTCCCCCTGCTGTCATGTAGAGCAACACACTACAACCATCAGCCTGCTGGGATAGCAAGTCTTAGGTGAACTTGCAGCCTCTTCTAAAGCCAGTGCAACTTCATCCAATAGCAATATCTGGTTTGCTCACCACATCTGTATTACACATACACTTGAGATGACTGAGAAAATAAAGGCAACTTGACATTTCCAGCTGAAACCAACCCAGGCCAAAATTAATGTCATGATTAGTGGCTTAAGTGAATTAAGATTACAGCACTTGGACTTGGAATGAGACCAAACCACCACAAATGGTGCCTTTGTTGACAGTGGCAGCCAACCTATCCATCCAAGCACAGGATGGTCTGTTCTGGTCAGAACTGGGCCATGCTGACAGCCCTGATTCCCAGGACATGGGAGCTTGGACTGCTGCTGCCTTACTCTACATTGCTGAATATGTAAGTACATATTTATGTGTCATAACCCTCTGTGGGAGCATGCAAAGGCAGGGAAATCATGAAACCCTATTATTTCTGCACAAAAACATAATTAACTTTTGGGTGCTACCTTTAAATTTTCAACACAAATTACTATAAGCAACTCAGAAGGCACATTAGGAAAGGCTACTAAGAAACTATACTGTAAAAACTCAAGAACAGCATTAACAGTTGGTACACCTGATAACTAGTTATCTTCTGGGGGGTGAGTTGTTTGATGGTGACTTTTATGTTCAGAAGCTCCCAGGGGAACAGAAAAGGATTTGCAGAGATTTCACTCCATTGCACTGCATAGCACAGCCCTTATTAACTCCATTCTTGCGTGCCTCTACCAAAGGCTTCTTTGCAACAGCATGGGCTGGGAGTCTTTGATGAGTCTCCAACTCTACCTAGAAACTGGAGGGAGAAAATAAGCTTAATATACAAAGGGTTCAGCATGTCTAGAAGAGAGAGCCTGCACCCTGCTTTTGTGCAGAGTATCACATTGGTGATTATCACCTCTGACATCAGAGTGAAATCATAAGGAATTCAAAATCCCAGGATTAATCTTAATTACTGAAATATAAACCCACTATCAGAATAACAGTGAGGTGGCTTTTATAGGAAAAGCTGCATTTCAATCACAGACACTACAAACAAACTCAATAAAGAAAACGATTCTCTGGTATCATGCCAATAGTTTTAATGGGTAATATAAACTGTAGTTGATCACAGGGTAAGGGGTAAGAGATCTCTACAGTAGGTTGGAAAGACAAATAGCATCACGTTTTATATTAATTAATAACTAAGCTTCATGTCTCACAACTTGAGTCATCTGCCTGGGTCAGGAAGGGATTCCTTACCCAAGTTCAGAGCTGTCCTGTCACACTTATGGTTTGTTTGTAAACCTTTCCCAGAATACTGAACATTGGCACAGCCCAAGATAACATGCTGGGCAGAAAGGAGGAGTACTCTTGGGCTTCCAGTTCACTGTTTTTCCTTAGATTTCTGATTATTCATCCACTTCAAAAATCAGAACTACCATCAAAACTGGCTATGAAAAGCACTTACTTCCCTCAGTCTGACTGGCAGTACTTCAGCTGATTTTGTCTTCCTGTAAACACAGCAAATGCTCACTTGCTGCAGTCATCTGAGCACATCTCACCTAACTGATCTCAGAGCTTTGCAAGATACAGTTTTGATGGCACTTCAGTTCTCTTCCTGATATACCCAACAGGCCCTGCTGCTGAGAACTAAAGTCCTTAAATTCAAGTCATTTGGCTCATTTTGGGTAAATCCAAGTCTGTGTTAGTGGCCCATGGTAAACAGGAGGTCAAACTGATTAACATGATCCTCCTTGGTCTCAAACTACAGGAAAATCATTACACTTTCAGTAGCAATCAGGAAGCTTTTTAATTGCCTTTAACCTACCCTCATGGTCATACTTCTGAAGTTTCAGAATCTACAAACTAAGATCAGATGCTTAACAGCAGTCAGGATACAGGTTGCTGAGCCTCACTAAATTCCATCTTTTTAATTATCCAGCACTTGTAAAATGGCAGTGTTTCATTGATGTCTGTAGAATGCACAGTGACATTCCCCCACTGTCAAGTCTGGTTGTGAACAGAGAGACCAGTTTCTAGGAGATCATGACAGGTTATTAAGCATGAGAAAGATGTACATGATACAGTAAGGGTTTTCTGGTCCCAAACAAACTACATTTCGTTACTTGTCATTGCACACATGAGAGTTCAAAAAACATTGTAAAAGTTCATTCCCTACTGCAGCTTTTATGTCCAAGCATCTTGAGACACAAGTTTCCTTCCCAGGGACACTTTACATCTCCACACAGAGGATCAGCAATTCCTCAACAAGGTCAGTCCTTGGACTGTCTTGGCTTTTTTATTCCACCCAGCTCACCCACCTTTGTATGATCAGTAGTACTCTGATGTCTCTGATACCAGTCAAATGCCCCTAAAGCATTGATTTGGTCAGTGATGCATGAATCCGTTAATGAACTTCAATGAGACTGGGATTCCAATCCTTACTAGCATTCCATACAGATTCTGGACAAGGGTAACACCCCCAACAATCTGAGCATGAAGGATAAGACTCAACAGAACAGAAAAGGCAGAAACAAGGCTGGTGCAGCCCAACTGCCCCTGAGTAAAACATCATTGTACAGTGTGCAGCCACTGGAGATACCAGGAGCCACATGCCATCTCCAGGCACTGCTTTTACATCTTTCCCAACATTGCAGCCTTATGGTCACTAGAAATGTTTACTCAGATTAATCCAGATAAGAAATTAATACAGCCCTGCAATGACAGGCTCATGCTCAGCTTATCGTTATGAAGCACAGTTTTGGGGAAAAAAAAGGGGACTTTGACAAACTGAAGTCTGAGGCCATCTACCAACTTTCCTCCTACCAACTTTGGCCCTTTGTATGTCTTCTCAATGGAAAAGGAAAAGTCATTATTTACCCTGGATTTAAAATGAAGAAGTGTTCAAAACCCTAACATGGTTCCTCATAAAGCACCAAATCTCATCCTTCCCTCTGCTCCACCTCTAAGCCAGGGCAGAACTTGTCTTCAAGAGGAGTTGTGACACAAAGACATTATTCTGGCTACTGAAAACCTGAGTTTCCATATCAGAATTCTTCAGATTATTTTGTACTACTTAAAATTTTATTTTCTCTTCACCAATAAGCTTCTCTGATCTCAGGGATCAGCTGGTCATGCCCCTGGATTGGCAGAGAGAAGATACATAGAAAAAACACAGGGAAAAACTTGGATATCAGAGTAAGAAACAAGAACAGCTGAAGAAGAACCTGTTCCTGGCGTTAACTAAAGCAGAAATGTGCATTGCTGATCTCAAACAGTTTATTGTTAAACTGACAGTTGACTTTGTTAGTTAGCAAATACACAGGCCTGCCAGCAAAGCCCCGGACTCAAAATTTTCTTTAGAGATAGTTTTCTAATAGCAAAGCTATTAAATATTCCCTTTTGTGAGAGGCATTTTTCATGCTCAATCAAAAGCAAAGCTTTAAAAAAATCCAACAATGACATGGCTTTGTTTAAGAAGGTCAGATAAAACACTGCCTTTTTTTCCTACCCTGAACATCACATGTTCTTTAAAGTCTATTGTTTTTAGAGCTAGTTGGAAAGTGAGTGATGTACATTGTCCTGTCAAACCTCCCATCCCACCACTGTCTACATCAGTAATTACCCTGTCAGTCTGTGTACACATTCCCAGTTGTAATGCAGTTCCCTCTCCCCTCCTTTCTGCATTAACTGTAATGGGGGAGGTCAGGGGGAAAAAATGAAAAAAGAAAACAACACAAAAAGAAGGGTTTTGTCTTTCCTATAGCCCAGAAATCAAACTGAACTCCAGTCTTTGGCATGGTTGAGAGCAGAGCCCTGTTCTTCAGCACAGATCCTCTACCTCTGCTTTTATTTGGGGCTGCCTACTGTGAAAAACTAAGTCTGGCTACAGACAGTGCTTAAAAATCTATCATGACCCACTCTGTTCCCCCCTAATTAGTGATGCGTGATGCTTTCAAGGCAATTCTGATTCAGGCAAGCCTTAGGAGAATGAAACACTGAAGGGTAACAGCTGACCCAGCACAGACTGGTAGCAGTTTAGCTGGGAATCAGTGAAGTTCAAACACAGACGTGCTATGGGAAGAAAGAAGAGTGTCAAGGAAGAAATGAGAGTGGGGAGGTGAAGGCGGCACAAGCTGGGCATGAATGGAAGTCAGCTAATTAACCCAGGGAAATGCAACTTCTGAAAGGAGAACTTGTTCTCTGCCCTAGATCAGTGATTCCGGAGCCTTGTGGGCAAACAGATTTCTGAACAACTTTCCAAGTTTCTCACGCAGCCACACAGCTGACAAATTGATGCCTGAAAAGCTGCTGAATGGAGCCCTCAGGGCCCAGCAGGGCCTTGTGAGCAGAGGTGCAGAGCTGGGCACAGCCCCAGCCCTCCTCCACACAAGGGTGACTTAGGACAAGTCCTTTGTCATCTGTCCAGGTATCAGCCTGGCCCTGTCAGACAAATGTTTAACTCCCATTACCTGGGCATCCCATGGGCACACTCTCAAGCCTTGACTGACAAAACATATCCCTCATGGTCTGACTTAGCAGAGACCATCCTGATCTGACTGATCAGTAATGCTTCCTTCTTTATTCCCAGGTTTTTGGTCTAAACACATTGCNGCAGAGCACACTCTCAAGCCTTGACTGACAAAACATATCCCTCATGGTCTGACTTAGCAGAGACCATCCTGATCTGACTGATCAGTAATGCTTCCTTCTTTATTCCCAGGTTTTTGGTCTAAACACATTGCAGCTTTAACAACATCAACTTTCTTTACTAAAGATTCAGTGATAAAATACTCCAGATTGCAGCACACAATAAATCAATCATCCCTCCCTGTGTGGATTTGTAACTCAGCAGTTTGAAAGCATCTTGGAACAATTTCTGCAGAGACACTTTTAGATAAGGGATAAATTTACTTTTTATTGAATCAAACATTATTTGACTGGTTTTGATTTATAGATAAAAATGACAGTTTTCTAGACTCTCTTCCAATCTGTGGCACTGTGACCCTGAACTGTTAAAAATTAGTTTCTAAAAATAGCTCATTCTTTTCACTAGCAGTATCTCACTTAGTACCAGCCTAACAGACATAATCACCTTGGTCGCTTGTCAAATTCTTATACAAGCAGCTGAGCACAGCACCAGGACAGATTTATCTGTTTTTCTTCCCATATATTAATTTCTAGAATTCCCCAAAATAGACATACCAGAGTGCTCAATTTCTATTACAGCAAATCCAGAAAAAAATTCCAGATGGCAGTTTATTTCATACATATTCTTGCATGTTTAGACTCTTGACTTCACTTCTTTGGAATCAAATTAATGCTCAACACAAAAACTTGCTTTTCAAGCACAGTTTTAAAAAAATAAATCACCTGATTATATCACACAATTAACAAAAAAAAATCAATTACCAGATGCAAGTCTGAACTTGAAGATCAAAAAAAAAAAAAATCAGAAACCCGTGTCTTATAAGTACTGAAAATAATTACATAAATCACTTAAGCTGGAGAAATGCCTTTGCAAAGGTGGCTCT
>VYZS01021415.1:62081-74285 GCA_013400695.1 Neodrepanis coruscans
CTCTCGGAGTTCTCTCCTAGTTTCCATTTTTGAGGGAAGACAGATCTCCAAGGAACACAGAACAGAAAAAAAAAAAGGTTTCGTGACACCTATGACTGTCTTTTGAGACATTTTGGAGAACTTCTTTACACTGAGGGTGGCAGAACACTGGAACAGGCTGCCCAGGGAGGGTTCCCTCTCTGGAGACATTCCAAACCCTGTTGGATGCATTCCTGTGTTATCTGCTCCAGGTGACTCTCTGCCTTGGCGTCAAATAATGATCTATGTTTGGAGAGAAGGAAGGAGAGTGGCTCTCCCTTACCTATGAAGTGGAGTTCCCTTAACTGGACAACACAATTTTTGCCCTAAAAATTCCTTCCCAGTGCTCTGGATGCCCAACTAATTCCCAGATGGAGTTAAAGTCTCATTGTCAGAGGTTATTGTGACTTGCAGCAGCTGAGCCAAATGTCTTCACCTATAAACTGTGCAGCTTCACTCAGGTCTATCTGCACCAGCTGAGAGAACTTCCCATGTTTTGAAACTACAGGACCATTAGAGTTGGACAAATGCTTGCATAGCAAAAGGCTGTCTTTCTACATCAACACTCCATTTAAACAACAGCATATCATCAAGACAGGTATCTATTTTGATTTAAAGATTCAGTCAGTAAAGATTNCGTGTCTTATAAGTACTGAAAATAATTACATAAATCACTTAAGCTGGAGAAATGCCTTTGCAAAGGTGGCTCTGACTGGGGTCAGTACACAGACTGGATTTTAGAGTACTAAGCAGGTCAAAGCAAACATCCAGAATGACACTGGGATGAACCCAGTGACCAGTTACCTTGATGAAAGGGGTGCTGTGGGAACAAAAGGTATGAAAAAACTTGAAATTATCCTCACAGTGTCCATTCACTGTGCTCATTTAGCAACCAAGAAATATGTGGGGCCAACTTCTATCTCTTTACCAGCAAGGCATCAAGAGAGTACTTAGCCTGTAAATTGAGATGTAAAATTATATATATAAACTAGCAGATAACAGATCCACAAACTGCACCATATAAATTTTCTTGTGGCAGTTCCTGTCTTTCGCTCTTATCACTTGGACAAGAACTAGGAAATTGTCAGATATTCCAGTACCATCTTGAAGATAAGCACAGTTTGCTATCTGATGAACTCCTAATGAATATACTGTTAATTGCATAACCTTCCTTCGGTACAGGAACTTTTCTGTTCATCAAGGGCATGGATTAAACAGCTTCTTTGCTTTGGAGCATCCTTGTAATTAATAATATATTCTTCCCACTTCTAAATATAACCTATAATGAGATGCTTTAAAGAATCCAAGCTGCACCTTTCACCAAGAGCTTTTGATCAGAAGAAAATGAGCCAGAACTTGTTCAGACAACAGAGCCTGGTTTAGCTGTGACTGTCACCTCCCTCGCCCGATCCTGAAAGGCTGCAAACCTACTTCAAACAGGGCATGGCAGCAAAACATGTCACCAGCAGAAAACACCTGCCTCTAGCTAAAACAGTGTCTCCTTAACTCTGGGGATGCTCTGTGCAGATCAGAAAAGAAATGATGTTTATATATATATATATTAGATATAGTTATATATGAGACAGTGCACACATATATATTGGATAACNTTCCTTCCCAGTGCTCTGGATGCCCAACTAATTCCCAGATGGAGTTAAAGTCTCATTGTCAGAGGTTATTGTGACTTGCAGCAGCTGAGCCAAATGTCTTCACCTATAAACTGTGCAGCTTCACTCAGGTCTATCTGCACCAGCTGAGAGAACTTCCCATGTTTTGAAACTACAGGACCATTAGAGTTGGACAAATGCTTGCATAGCAAAAGGCTGTCTTTCTACATCAACACTCCATTTAAACAACAGCATATCATCAAGACAGGTATCTATTTTGATTTAAAGATTCAGTCAGTAAAGATTTCTTGAGAAGGAGTTCAATTGTTTATTTGCCACTCCTGTTAAGAGCTCTGTCTTATCTCTAGTTCTCTTATCTAGTTTTGGCTTCTGTCCCCCAGATTATACTGATTCAGCTAAACAAACAACTGTGTGATAAAGCCTATTCTCTAAGGAGACAGGTGTAAATTGATAAAGGCAACTCTCAACCCTCGCTTCAGTAAATCAAATACCCTTCTAAATTTCGCAACTCTGTGACCATGTCAGCCTTGTAAGATTGTTCACAACCCCTTGGCTAATAACCTTTCCACTTTATAGCAGCTGCCCATGTCTTTTACCACCTCTCAGCCACCTGTTCTTTAACATAGCCTCTAATTACATTGTAAACTACGTTTTTCTATCCTTTATGTTTAAGTCAAACCACATATCACAAAATACACGTAGTGGCTTATTAACCACACAGTATCTTACTAACAAGGTCATGATTCAATCAAGAAACACTGGGAAGTGAGACAACTCTTGTTTTCCCTGACATGTTGACACAGTTTTTTTTTTTAAATCTTGATGTGTTATGTTCCATTATCAGCCTCTCTTGGATTTTGTCCAAAGCTAACAACAGCATGCTCAGCACAGAACTGAGTATTTATTGTTGTAGCAGTCAGGAGCTCCAGGCTTGGACTGCAGACCTTCTATAGAACGTTCTGTACTACGCTCTGTTTAACTTTTAAACAATATTAGAGGTTCTTCCAGTAATTTCCTACAGAAACAAAGTGTCCATATAAAATTAAAATAATTCCAATGAGGTGTTTCTCTACCCTCCAAAATTCCAAATGCAGTGGCCAAATCAAAGAAAAAACGAAAAAGATAGAAGGTCTCAAGTAGAGTGAAAATATATGACTGGGCAGGATACTCTGACAAAACAAAATGCTGCATCAAAGCCCAGCCTGTACTGGATGACAATCCATGCAGGAGGAAACTGGGGAAGTTGGGAAAATTTTTAACTGGAATTCTTGCTCTCTTATGCCCCAAAAGGTCAATCAAGCCCAGGACACAAATGAACTGAAGTGAGGGATGGAAAAGAAATCAAACTTCACTAGTTCTGGTACTCCTGAAGTATTTGCTAACTCAGTGATGGAATTAAGTTTCTTTGCAAGAATTCCACCCACAAAGCAAGCAGAGGAAAAGCTCACAGAAATACAGCAAAATGCACTGGTTCTTAAGGGCTGGTACATGGTTTTTTAATGTTTTCAGCAGGAAGACTTTCTTTCCAACTCAGCCTCACTAAAAGAGGTAGAATAGATCTCCAACACAAAGTTTTTTCACCTGTAGCACAGGTAAGACTGCACTTGGTCTAGATAAAGTAATTTTTATGACATTCAAGTTGAAAGTACACCTCATTTCATATGCAGGTCAGCTATAATTTCTTATGCAGCCACCTAAGACTTCAGGGAATCTGATGTCAGAACTTTAAATAACTGCTCTTGCAGTATAACCTTTCTAAAACCTTCCCTGACAACAAGACAGTTGTCTTTAGGTAGGTTTTTTCCACCTGCAACCTGCAGAAGTGAACACACATGGAGCTCAAGGGGAAAGGGTCTGGCAGACTCTAAGAGCTTTGCCTTAGGACTCAAAGCATTTACCCAGCCCTGCTTCACCTTGAAGACAAGAGTAGCAAGAAGCCACTAAACCTGTCTGGTGACACCAGGGACATGGGATGAATGGCAGGCACAGGCACACCTTCACTAATCATCCTGTGCCTCGCAGAAAGGTCAGCTCTGACACTGTGAGTCAGCTCCTCTGCTCTATGGGCATCTGTGCCATCCCCCAAGGAAGCAGATGCCAAGCTGCTAATCTGCTTTGAGAAGAGGGAAGGGATATCCTGGCAGAGATTTTGATCCATGTCACAATTACAGTCCAGTCCTGGAGCAACACACATTTTTCATGATCCCAGGCTGGAGTTAATACAAAGGCTGAGCTGAGCCAACATAACCTTCAGAATGTGAAAGAAATAATCTCTTACATTCCCTCTAAAAAGCAACTCGAAGTATGAAAAATGCCTGAATACCTAAAGAGCACTTCATTCTGTTGGGTTAGAAAAATCTCCAAACCCACCAAAACAAGAGTAGCCATGTGAAATGATCAAAATAAAATACCCTTTTCCTCATGTCTGAAATAACCCCAACATCTTG
The DNA here is from genome assembly GCA_013400695.1 of Neodrepanis coruscans. Classification (NCBI taxonomy): domain Eukaryota; kingdom Metazoa; phylum Chordata; class Aves; order Passeriformes; family Philepittidae; genus Neodrepanis; species Neodrepanis coruscans. The sequence continues at coordinate 66,175 of VYZS01021415.1, forward strand.
ACTGACTATGCCTGGAGAAGTGTGCTTAAAACAATGTTCAAATGTATTCCTTGACTATATCAGACCTTTCAATGAAGGTAACACTGCAAGGCTACAGAAAATATTAAAACCATCCTACAAGTCACTCCAGCCTCTCCATTCCCTCCATCCAGCCACTCTAGAGTTTGGGAAAGTGGTTAATTACAGTACAGAGGAAGTAAGTCAGCACATACGTGGGTTTGAACTATGAAAACTTTTCATTTGGCTCAGGAGGGGAGAAAATGTGTCTTGAGAGCCAGAAGCATCAGCCTTCATTCTCAAAATATTTGATGAGCAGATAGGGACACATTCGCTCCTTCTGGAACATACGTTACACAACAGCTTCCAGTGGCAGCTGCTTTAACTCTGGAAAAAAACCACTTTTTCCAAGCAGGGATCATAAGAAATGAATGAGAAAAATCCAAGTGAAGGCAAAGAATATGCAGAATTGTTGTTAAGCTATGAAAAGGTAAGAACTTATCCCACAGTTGTGAAGTCCCCTCCTGATTTTGCATAGTCATTGAGCACACTTTTCTCAGGAACTTGAATCCCAGACATGTTTTTCTTTTAATTCTTTTACACAATTTTAGAGATCTCTTCTTCATTTATTATGTATAACAGGGATTACATTTTTTTTAGTTTAAATTGGCCTTTTCTAAACATCCTTATACAGCTTTAAGCTACTTCCCTTTGAAATGTTCTCACAGTGGTCGTCTCCCTGGTATTTAGAACTCACCATGACTAATTCCTCATCGCTTCTTAAATACATGCAAAAAGAAAAGGACTTTGATTTATGTTACTAAATGCAGTCACATCACAGACTGTCTCCTGAAGCCAACCTTTAAAAACAATAATAAATATTTTATACCATATGCTGAGGATATCATGGGCTCCCATCTCATGATGGAAAGAGAAACACATGGAAACTCCCAGCTCACCAGTCTGTGGAAACAATCAGTAATGCAGAACTCAGACAGGTGGTTGGGTACAAGTTTTTATACAGGAGCACAATGCAATGGCTGCTATTAAATAAACGGAAAATCTTGCCCATTAGGACTCAAACTGTGCTCAGAATTCAGGCCACCAGTGATCTGAGGCCACCAGCAGATCTGTTACTTCTGGTTTTCATTCCAAGTACTGTTTCAAAGGGTAATTCTGCATTTCAAATAAAACAAGGTGAAATGTTTACACCAGCAGAGTGTAACAATGAAAGGAAGGAAAAAGAAGAACGATGGAAATTCTCCTCTTTCCCCATAATCCTGACATACAATTCTGCTCAAATATTTCTCTTTAAACCTTCTCAACAGAGATTACCAGTCACAAAAAATAAGAAGGAATAGCTCACGCTAAACAATAGAGCTTGACTGGTACTGAAACATCATCATACTGCCATTCTGCAATGATGGGTTGTCTTCTGGACACCCCAAAAATCCACTCTCCAAGTCCAACAGCAGCTGGAAGGAGCAACAGTGACCCTTGAAATTCAGGACAATGAAATCCAGCTACAGCATGCAGTGAAACAGCAAGAGGCAAAATCCAAGAGCACATATGGGAGAGATGATCTGTGCCTGAAGGCTACACAGACTCAAGACTCCCACTTTTTTTTTTTTTAAACTTTCACACGGATGGTTTTGAAGAAGTTGCTTAAACTCAGTTTTTGTCAGAGCCTGTGCACCTCACTGCCCTCACTAAACTACTGATGCATGTGCACATGTTATCAAAGCACAGGCATGGCCAGATGCCCCCCTTCCCACTAGTCTGCAAAAGGAATTGCTTCCTAGAAGCCATTAATTTAGAGCATTCAGCTTAGAAGAAATGCCAATAAATGCACCTTTTCTGGATGCTTCAGTGTAGGCACTGTATTTCAAAAGTCTCAGCCCAGAGCCCATGGATATTGCCTGGTACACTTGTGAATGTCCAGGCTTTACTTCTTACCTTCACTTCTCAGAAAACAGCAACTTAAGAAAATATCTTAAGAAAGAGGTGTGGATAAAAAATTTAAGTAAGGGACTGTGAAAGAACAATGTTTAACTTAAAATGTCCCTATGGGATCAACTTTCACGCCATCAATAAAAAGCTCAGCAAGAAATTAGACCAAGAATGCCACAGTTAAGAGCTTTTAACCCAGTGGTAAAATCCAATCACAGTTTATAGCCCAAGTAATAACTAGTGTCTATCAAGATGAATATACTCAGCAGACATACTCCAATCACATCGTTATGACACAGTGGCATCTCTGTGAGCAGCTTTGACAAAATTATACCACATTTTTTGGCAGATGGTGACGCTTTTAACCACTTTACTCACCTATGTTTCCACCATGAGGCAGCAACAGAGCCAAAACAAACCTGGGGTCTTGACTACCAGACCTGCATCTCAACAACTTTCCAGTGTGTTGTCATGCAGGTCCCCTGAGAAACACATACTGAGATCTGCATTTCATTTCCTACCACTACCTCAGCATGGAAACCAGAAGCAGCTGGCACCAGATTCCTGCTTCTCCCACTCCTCCTTTCACCCTCCTACCTGAGCTGCTGCTCACCCTGCCCTTCACACAGAGCTTTCTCCCAAAATCCTTGCTCATGCTCTTCATCTTCCTCAAATCCACCCTCACAGGATACTTTTACCAAACCTATAATAACTATGTTAATATAATTACCTATCACTCAGCTATCTATATAAAGGACAACACCCAGGCCATGCCTGGCATGAGATGAAGGACCCCTGACCTTCTCACTATAATCTGTGTTCCACTCTTTCTGCTCTTACTCAGTTTCATTAGTCTTCTTGCTTTTCTCAAGTCTGTTCTGCTGTAAAAGCCGCCCTGCAAGCTCCTGTAACCCCACCAGGGCTGTAAACCCTGTGCCAGAAGTCATCTGCACAGGTCTGGGCAGAGCCCCACTGGCTCCAGTGATGCTCTGCTGCAAACACAATTACCTAATTACAAAGGAAACTGTGACTGCTGTTACAGGAACAATGTCAGATCTGCTTTTCTGAAACCCCTCATGCACCTCTTGGTGCTGAAATTAAAAACCATAATTAAACTTGGTGGTTAAGTGCTTGGTGGTTATTGGATGGCAGCACAATTTAGAAGGGCTTTGAGTAGTTAAATGCAAAAAAGACTTAAAAATGAGATTTTTAAGGGTGACAAAGTTTTTTTTAATCCCTTAAATGCAGTTTAGTTCTCTGCCTGGTTTGAATATAGTGAATTAGGAACTGTTCCTCCAAGTTTCACATCAGATAACATAGGTAATTATGGAAACAGAATAGAACTTTAATTATGAGAAAAACTATAGATTCTTCTTTTGTGATGTTCCACAGCATTGCTGTTTCTTATAAATGAACACATTGTGCAAGCTGGAAAGACACCATTGATTAAAATAATCAAAAGCTCTACTAGAAACTCAGACATGTTTCCCTTGCAGAAAACAAAACAATGTACCTTGACTGGTTGAGAGATTTGAATTAACTCTTCCACCTCAATTTTTCCTCACAGATTAATTTAATTAAATCTACTATCACACAGTGAGTTGGTTCATTCTACAAATACAAAAGCTTGGTGCACTCTGGGAAATGCAGGAAATTAGAAAATTTTACCAATAGCTTTTTATCTTGATTTCCTCACAGCCATTTTCAGCTAAAGCAATCTGTTTGATTGAGAAGCTGTTCCCAAGCATCAATCAATTATTTTTAAAAGTACAACATCAGATGCACTTACAGGTACCTGATAAGCAGAGCAACTTTGAAAGTCCTCTTCTAAAAAGCTGGAATATCATGAGAATATGGTCAGAGAGATCAGAGTCCAGAACTGGAATTATCTACCATATCAGGCTACTAAGTGAGCAGCCAGCACCTTTTCCCTTGTGTTTTGCCAGTGGAGTGGGTGCTCTGCAGTTGATGCCAGCCCAGGACAGACACACATGAACCAGTAAATAAATACTTCAGGGAAGGTCAGGTCCAGTGGAGGCAGCTCCACTTCTGCAGATACTCAAGTACAAATGAGAGTAGGGTGTTGATGTCGCTCATTCCCTTTCTTTCCCTGGATAATTAAGCAGTGCTGTCCCCTGGGTGCTTGGAAGGGGGAATGCTCACAGACCACACACTGGGCTCCACGAGGAGCTGTTGGTTACACAGACCCTCCACAAGCCTCTCAACCGTGGCTGAGTCCAGCACACCCCCGGGGGGGGCTCTGAGTCTCTGTATCTGCAGCTGCTCTTCCATTTTCCTCCCTCTCAGGCTCACTTTCTTTCTCTTGTTCACAGAGATTATTCTGATTCTAATCAAAACAGGGAGGAAAAAGCCCCACGGAACGCTAGGGGGACAGAATTGTACAAAGGATAAAGGAGTCGAGCAGCATTGAGACCAGACCTGTTTGTAAAAGAGATGATGGTTGCAAAAGTGCTCATTGTCAAGAGAGAAAATAAAGGGAAAAAAAGGTCCCTCGATGAGCAAATATAATGAAACCTGCCAAGATGAGTGATAAAATCATAGAAAGAAAAATTATACAGGTCTCCAAGAAACTGCCAGAATTCACTGTAAAACACTTTTTCCTGCTTCCTGAAATTTGTATCTTTTTTTAATTAAAATTAAAAGATTGCCCAGTACAGTGAGACATTGGTATTTGACCTTGTATCTGCCAGGACCGTATTTCCTCCCTGTTTTGTCAAAGGACTGAATACACCAAACAACACCCAGGGCCTCTTAAACATTCATACCATAAAGGAAAAAAAGAGTGCAGCATCCCAGTCCATGCCAGGCTGCAGGGAGACCATTGCACCCCTGCTGCCAACATCTGCATGGCCAGAGAGACAACTGCTGCATCAAGATTCCAGCTCATACCAAAGGAAGATGATGCTTTTTCCATACTAAAGTGGCAACTTTTCTGAGTTGTTAAAGGTACCAATAAATGAATTGGTGTTCAAAGGGACCAACAGGACATGAAGAACTCAGGGCTAAAAATGCATTCAGTGGACAAGCACAGATTTCATAATTTCTAGGATGCCCTCACTCCTTTATGTGCAAGACAAAGTAGGTCTGAAAAGGCTCTGCTGCTATTAATTGTGTTTCTTATCTCGGAGCGAACATTTCATCTTTTATGTACATACAAAGAAACCCCCACCTGTTTTATTTTTCAGAGGATGGAACAGGCAGCTTAGATGGCAACTTTAATTGAATATGTGCGGGCTGTTGCACAAGAATACTGGTGTGTAGATTTGTGGCTCAGAAGAAAAGACTTTCCCTTACCACCTACACCTCGACTTCATTACAAATATCCCTGCTGGTTCTCACAACTCAGCTCCAAGTTTGACACTTGCAACATGTCTAGAGGTAGGAATTCAAGCAGAAACAATTTCTAGCAGATTTCAGCATGTTAATTGCTATTCCTCAGTCACATTCCACATGGGGCTGATATACCTGCTGAAATCCTCAAATTACTTTTTTGTGTGTTTATGTGCATTTCTCAACACACATGTATCATTTTACCCATATAAATGCACACACAATGGCTAGAAATTAAACTGTTGGTTGTCAAACATACCAGATGTGTTAATCCCTGTACAATAAAAAAAGAGGGAGAAGTGTGGTTATGTTTGCACTAAAATGACTGATGTTTGCAACCCCTATGCCAAAACACAGAATTCACAGTGTTCTTACAATTACTTGAGTCTTGCACAACCCAGAGAGCTCAAACGCCATGGTAAAATGACTACCTAGCAGTTTAAGCCAGAAAATTGGTGCATCAGTCCATTCACTTGGGAGTATGTTAAGAATGGGAGCTCTAACAAAGATACTCAGCCGAGTCCTCCGCTGAGCCAAGGACTCTTAACATGTTTTAGTATGTGAAAATACAAGACAAAAACAGTGAGCTAAAATGTGTCACTTCAAATACAGGCACTGAATATGTCCCTAGAAAGGAGGCTGAGCTATGGCTAAAGCAAAGCTCTGATTAAGGCTCCCATTGCATCCCCCAAGGCCCAGGGGAAGATCCACACCCTCCCACATGCACAGTGCTGGCAGTGACCCTCACCCCAGAGCACCATCTCACTGAAAGCATTTCAGAGCATTGAAAATCTCCAGTGCAAGGTTTAAATTACATAAATTATCTACCAGAGCATGCAGAGACTGCATATTAAACCAGTCTTAATCATGATCCTAATCCTCAAGGAAGCAGGATGGAGTATCATGAGACCCTTTTTAAAGCTGCAGAAGATTTCAGTGGGAATTTGTCCTGAATGAAAACTCAATTCTACAACTGTAGGAATGGAGAAAGAGAGGAAAAATATCCATCAATGAAAAGGTGGTGGAATAAGGAATCACAGTTTCAACATACAATATATTATGATACTAAAATGCAGAAGCTATTTTAATATCAACTATGTGCAAGTCTTTGGATATTCACTTATTGTCTTCACACCATAATTCACATTTAGGAAGGAGAAAAGGGTTGTTGCTTGTGCTCTTGCACTTCAGTGCTGCTTCATTCAGTTACAACATTTCAATTTCCAAATTGTTTCACCTTTGATTCCCAGAAATCATGTCCTTTTCACATCAGCCATAATAATTAAACCAATTGTGATTCCTGTGCCCTCCCCCCAATAAACAGACAAAAACATAAACATCAGGTAATCTGAATTTCAGAAAGCAAGTAGGCAGAGAATGGAAAAAACAAAAGCACTAAGCAATGAAAAGCTACTTGAGATTTCAGACAACCTTTTAAGTTCTTAGTTCAATATTTATAGCCTGTTAAATAATTATACATACAAGAGCTTCACACACTCAACTTTCATTTTCCTGTTATTCTCTCCTATTGAAATAAGTGCAAGATTAACTATAGCCATAAAAAGGCAGCATCAAATTCTTTTATGGCCATTCCTGTTTATGAACTGCACGAACACATTACACCAATAGGAAAAATATTTAAATGCCAGCTTTTAAATCTTTGTAGCAGTCAACCAGTAAAAGCTCAAAGTCTATCTGAGCTGTGGGAACACTGCAAATGTCAAAGCTGGTAATGCTACATGAAAAAGTGACTTGCTCACAATGTCACAGCTTAAGAACAGAACAATACAAACATCAGAAAAGACCCAGTAGGTATTTTCTGTTGGTTTTCATACAGAACTCAGTCAACCCTCTGCAAAGGTCACTTCTGAGACATGAGCTCTAAACACCTTCCCTTGAAGGAAAAACACATTTGGTTTTGAACAGGTATTACAGAAAACTCTTGAGCACTGGTAGAACTGGAGCACAATCATTGCAAATCCTAAAGTCATTTACATTCTAGGTAAGGAAAACGCTGAGATCACCAAAGCCATGTAATCATCAAAAAGGAGATGTAATTCACTGCCCATGAGCCACAGACAAAGTTATCCCACTACAAGGGATAAACTGCTCAGCTTTGAGTTTGCTGGATTTCCTTTGATGTAAAAAGAATAATTTCACGCTTCAAGAAAAGGAACAGGATGCAAGAAAAACTGGATTTGATTCCTCGCCCCACCAAAGACTTCTTGTGTTCCCTATGATTTTGTGTCCTTTGGGATATTGAGGTCGACTGGGGGTTGCTCAGTCAGGACACACCTGGAAGGATTGGAGGCAGTTCCAGTGGATAAGGAGCCAGAGGCCCTTGGGAAGTGAGTGAACACTGGCTGAAATGGGATGATTCAGCCAGAAGTGAAGGTACCTTTGTGAGAATTTAAAGACTTATACACACTGAGGATAAAAAGGACTTTTTAAAACCTGCACAGGACTGTAAGCCACCATCCCTAGGGAACTACTGTCTGCTAGCACACCACAACAGGTCTTGTCCATCTCTAGTGTACTATTAAACACTTCCATGGAAAAGGAGTTTTCAGAACTCTGGACAGACCTGGAAACTAAGTAGTGTGCTAAAGACAGAGAAATGAATTAATTTTTAAGTTATATTGTGGATGTGATAAAGCTTTGACAGAGGTGAGTGAACAATGTAAAAACTGTATCTTGACTGCAGAATTGTGTGATTGCCAATTATCTGACAAAATAATCTGAAATGAGAGACTGTGTACAAGGAAAGGTTGAGGGAACAGTATTTGTTATGACATCAGAAGAGAAGGCTAAAA
>VYZS01021416.1:18579-44273 GCA_013400695.1 Neodrepanis coruscans
CCCTCCTGCTCCTCCCCCTCCTCTTACTACTTCGCCTCCCACGGCAGCTTCAGACAGTGCAGACCTGTCTTCACAGAGCCCTTCTACAACCAGTGAAAAGAAGGAGGCTCCTCCAGAGGCTGGCACAGGGCATCCCTTCAGTCCTGACAGACACACAGAAGCAACTTCTTTTTCCTCAATCATCAAGCAATAATCTCACCCTGTAATTCACAGATACTTCTCAGGCTGCTGCAAGGTGTGTACCTAAGAGCAGCAAACCTTTTCACAGTCAATTTGAATTCAGTTTACAGGATTTTGCACCTGCAGTGGAAAGTTGTTAGAGACTGCAACCCTAAATCACTGCTCTAGATGCAGCCTAATGAGATTGTCCTTGTGGATCTAAAATTACCTGCTGTGAAAAAGCTTTATAAACTCTTTTCCATTTTCAAAGCTGTGCTAACATGAAATATTTAATCCACTGGATTAACTGAGTGTAGGTGAAAACTTAGATGATCCTGCAGCATTGCACTGTGCAGTCTGAGGCACTGACACAGCAGTTCTAAGACGCTCTCAGTTACCAACACATTACTTTATACTCTGGTTTCAGCTTATCGCCCTGCCTTGCTTTGGTATATTGTCTCTCTCCTTTCATTTTTCCTCTTAAAAGGATTCTTTGCTGCCATCTACTTGGCACAGTCAATTACAGCAGCACAAAATGCTGCAGAAACAGAACAGTAGCGTCTGATCCTCACTTGGATGAGGTGCAAAGCAACGGTTCAGAGCATTTTCCTGTTTTAATTTTCTTGAACTCCTTCTAATTACAGCAGAACACCGAGGTGACTGTACTGCTCGTTCATCCAAAGCAGTTTGGGATGGTGCTAGAGCAGGGCACACCTCCTTTGAAACCCATGACAAATTCATAGTTGCCTCGTGCATTTTGTTTTGGGGAGATTTATTTCCCGTTTTGCTTCGCTGTGTTTACAGATTGAATTTATTGATAATGCAGGAGAATATCTGTGCATGTCTGAAGCTCTGTTTCTTCCTAAGGCTAAGGAGGATTTATCAGAGGGGCTGATTCACCATATTCACCAGCACAGAGGAAGCAAGGGGTTCACCAATGAACTACTTTCTCCATCTTGAGGCCCTGAAGGTGCACCCAGGAGATGCTAATGAGGGCTGAGAAGGGTGGAACAACTCCCTTTGCATGGTTAAGTCAATCTCAGCCCAGACAGATCACTGACCTCCCAGCTCACTCATCCATCAGCACCACAGCTGGCTCTGCCAGTTTTTGCAATGAGGTCAAATTAGACAAAAGAGATTAGTCGAGGAAACAAAGGCACCTTTGCCCTGCTGGGTCTATGTTTGCAACACACAGAGCATGTGAGAACAGTCCTGTGTGGTGGCTGTGGTTTGGTCTGTGGAGACAAGAGGATGAGTGAAATGTAGCATTTCAGAGGAACGATCCGTCTGACCAACCCCAAAGTAAAAAAGGAGGTGTTCACTCCAGATGACTTAGTAGCCAGCTCATGTTAAACGACAGTGATAAAGCAACTCTTGTTTTATCTGTGATTAAAAGCTTGGGCAGTCACAATTACTTTGATGTGGTTGATGGGCAGGGGTTGTGAAAGAAGAGGTTGTGCAGTCTCTGTTAGACACAGAATGCATCCCCTGAGTTATACCAATGGAACAGAGAGAGCTGACATTTTCTAACTAACTTTTCCATAGGAGTTGGCTCCTTTCCACAGGAAAACAGGACTCAAGCACAGGGAATTATTTCATAGAATCATTTGGTGTTGGAAAACATCTTTTAGAGCATTGAGTCCAACAGTTTACCCAGAACTGCTGAGCCTCCACTAAACCATCTCCCCAAGTGCCACATCTACATTTCTTTTAAATACCTCCAAGTGACTCAACCACTTCCCTTGATAACCTGTGCTTGTTAACCCCTTCAGTGAAGACTTTTTTCCCTAATATCCAATCTAAACCTCCCCTGGCATGACTTGAGGCCATTTTCTTTGTCCTGTTACTTGGTTCTTGGGAGGAGAGACCAACTCCCACCTCACTACAACTTCCTGTTTAGGGGATTTAAGGGTGATTTTTAGCCCTCCTATTTAGGGGTCTTTTGGGACTTATACATATGCAGAATCTTATCAGTTCTCTAAAATTATAATCGGGAGATTGTTTTTTTTTTCAACAATAACTTTTAGCCTGAAGAAGAGGAACAGCAAGAGAGCAGTATCACATGTGCTGGCTGTCATTGCCTATTATATGTATTACCAGGAAAGGATTTGGTGAATGCCATCACTAAGCAATACCAGTGACAAATAAGGAACAGTCTGGAGTCAGAAAGAAGCCCTGGAAGAGGAATTGCACAGCAGGTGGTGGCAGGAGAAAAAAAACAGGATTCCTGCTGAGTGAACCTTGTTGTTCAGGGCCTGCCTGACCTCCAGGCTGACTGGATTTTACAGTGGGGAGCAAGTCCTGAAGAAAACCAGCTTGCACTCCAGAACCTCAGTGCAGGGATTGAAATAAAGCCATACTGGCAGCAGTCAGCTGATGTTTTCCCCTGCAAGGCTGGAGGATGCCAGGTCTGCTCTCTTGGCACAAGCATTAGAGTGTCCAGTATGCAACAACTTCCATATCTGGAATGTTGCTCCTAGAGGGAGACTGCTAAGATCTTGCCTTTGGAGCCACAATAAAACAAGGATATCCTTTTTTTTTTTTTTTTTGGTGGAAATTAGAAACATAATGTACTGTACTATCTTCTCCTGTTTAGTTTCTAGACATATGGAAGACAAAAGAAAATCTTATGATACCGAGTAGTATGGAAAGAATCATATTGGAGTGCAAAACTGAGTTTTAAACTCATTAGTCTGATAATGAGAAGACTCTCTTCTTTATCTGCATACTTCTGGGAATATTAGAAAAATAGTCTAAGCTAGTACAGCAGTAATCAGGAGTTAAATGCTCTGAAAGTGAAACCAACACAATTGCACCAGTGACAGTTTGCACATCCCTTGTGGATGCTAATGGACAAGCCCTGACACAGAGCCCAAAGCCAAGCAGTGCCAGCTGCTCTCAAAATAGCTTCAGCATGAGTTTCCTTGGAAAGGTACCCTGGAACAGTCTTCTCCTTGCAAGGGATAAGTAGCTCTGAAATACAAATGCCAGGGCAAGCACAACAGCCTTTGGATGAACCCCGTTGTCAGACAAACAAGGGGGGAAAAAAAAAGAACAAAGAGGTGTGAGGAAACAAAATGCTGCTAAATTAACAACATGTGAGATAAAGCACTTTCCTGCTTCAAGTGTCTTTGTCTCTGTAACACCATCTCAGTTTCAGCGCCACTGGCAATCAGTCAGTTTATTAAAAAACTAATCTTATAAACCAAAATGGAAAATTAAATCCTGTAAGATTGTAAATAATTAGGGTGCTGCATTCTGAAACATATGAAATGCTGAGTAACACGCTGTCATTTCCTGGAAAACCAAAAATCATAGGAATTCTAATCTGAGCATGAAATTCTTCCTTTTAGAATTGCTTAAAATGTAACCAGTGGGTGAGATAGTATTTTTTAAACTTATTTGTAAGTGAAAAAAAAGTCCTGACCATGCTGCCTTGAGGAGCTATAAAAATAATAAATATGAAATAATAGACAGAATCTGCATAAACAAGTACATCTGTCATTAATTCATAGCCCAGCAATGGTTACTTGGGGGAAAAAAAACAAAAAGAAAAAGAGAAAAGACTAAGACATAAAACAAAACAAAAAGCCACAAAACCTGATGAAACCCATATGTCCAGCTAGAGATTTTTACAGTCTCTTCACATCACAACCAGGCATTGTGTTGGGTGAGCCAACACAACAGCAGTGCTGTCAACTACCCCCCAGAAAAGAAAAAAAGTCACTATATCTCTATTTATTTTGAATGTTTAAGTGTCTCTCCCTCTCAGACCCCGTTCTGCTGCAGTTGTCTTTCATTTCCAGAGTTATCAGGGTAGAGGTTTGCATTGAGCTGAGTGGAGACACGATCTTAAGAGCATGAGCTGTTAGTGATTACTCTGACTTCTGGCACTCACCAGGGGCACCCAGTTTGCCCAAGAAACCTGGTGCTTTTATGATGGATTGTATTGGGTTTTGCATAACAAAAGTTTTGGTTGCAGGGGGATTACATGTGCTGGAAGCTTCCCCCATGTCCAACAGAGCCAATGCCAGTGGGCTCCAGGATGGCTCCAGGATGGCTCCAGGATGGCCACACCACTGGCCAAGGCTGAGCCTGTCAGGGAAGGTGGGATGATGTGTTTAAGAAGGGGAAAAAAGTTGCTGGGCTACAGCAATTGCAGCTGGAGAGAGGAAAGAGAATATGTGAGAGGAACAGCCCTGCAGACACACCAAGGTCAGTGAGGAAGGAGGGGCAGGAGCTGAGGTTCCCCTGCAGCCCATGGTGAGGCAGCTGTGCCCCTGCAGCCCATGGAGGTCCATGGGGGAGCACAGATCCACCTGCAGCCCATGGAGGAGCCCACACTGGAGCAGGTGGANTGGGGGAGCATAGATCCACCTGCAGCCCATGGAGGAGCCCACACTGGAGCAGGTGGATACCCAAAGGAGGCTGTGACCCCATGGGAAGGCCACACTGGAGCACACTCCTGGCAGGACCTATGGAGAGAGGAGCCAAGGCTGGAGCAAATTTGCTGCCAGGGCTTCTGATGCCATGGGAGGGACCCATGCTGGAGCAGCCTGTTCCTGAGGGACTGCACCCTGTGGAAAGGGACCCGTGCTGGAGCAGTTTGTGAAGAATTGCAGCTTATGGGAAGGACTCACACTGGAGAAGTTTGTGGAGATCCATCTCTCATGGGAATGACCCTTGTGCTGGAGCAGAAGAGTGTGAGGTGATGAACTGACCACAACTCTCTTTCCTCATCCCCCTGTACTGCTGGAGGCAAGGACCTGGAGAGGATCAGGAGTGAAGCTGAGCCTGAAGTAAAGTGTTTATGAGGTTTGATTTTATTTATTATTATCCTAATCTGATTTGATTGGTAATAAATTAAACTGTCTTCCTGGGGTTAACTCTGTTTTGCCCATGACAGTAATTGTTGAATTTCTCCCCTGTCCTTCTCTTGACCCACAAGACTTTCATTCTCTCCTATGTGAAAGAGCAGCTTTGGTGGGCATCTGACATCCAGCCAGGCTCAACCCACCACAGAGGTAAGAGTAGTGTCACAAATGCACAGCAGACAGCAGATCTCCCCCACAGCCTTTACAAAAAGTGGTCATAGTCATCCAGAAGTGAGAGCCCTACTAATGGAACTGCTCAGCTCAGAATTAGGATCTATCATGTGCTTGTAGCTGACATCTCATCAGGACTCGTCTGTGGGTTTTTACCAGCACCATAGGTAGCTAAGTGAATATTGTTTGAGTCAACCAACTCCCTCAGGTTTGCAATTTAAGCTTTGAAGTATGTTACCAAAACAGCTCAGAGCTTGCTACAAGGGAGATGAACTCTTACCTTGCACACTTCTGCTCTCTTCTTTAGGATGCAAAAGACTTCAAGCAAAGAAGCACTCAGCTTTGGAGCTCAAGCCTCATTTAAGTCAGACTGGAGATTGGTTTCAACACAGTCAGCCTCACCTTCCTGGAAATATGTTGAAACAAAGCCTTTGACACTGTTCTCTCATAGCAAAATGGTGGGAAAGCTGGCAGCCCACAGCTTGGACAGGTGCTCCCTTCACTGGGTTAAGAACTGGCTGATGGCCTGGCCCAGAGAGTGGTGGTGAATGGTGTCACATCCAGTTGGCTGCCAGTCACTAGTGGTGTCCCCCAGGGATCTGTGTTGGGCCCAGTCCTGTTTAATATCTTTATTGATGATCTGGATGAGGGGATTGAGTCCACCATTAGCACGTTTGCAGATGATACCAAATTGGGAGCAAGTGTCAATCTGTTAGAGGGCAAGAGGGCTCTGCAGAGGGACCTGGACAGGCTGGAGAGATGGGCTGAATCCAACAGCAGGAGATTTGACAAGTCCAAGTGCCCAGTTCTACACTTCAGCCACAACACCCCCCTGAAATGCTTCAGGCTGGGGACAGAGTGGCTGGAGAGCAGCCAGGCAAAAAGGGACAGGATGGGGTGCTGAGGGACAGGAAACTGAACATGAGCCAGAGTGTTACTCTCTACAACCTCCTGACAGGAGGTTGTAGCCAGGTGGGGGCGGTCTCTTCTCCCAGATAACCAGTGACAATGAGAGGGCACAGTCTCAAGCTGTGTCAGGGAAAATTAAGGCTGGATATTAGGAAAAAAATTCTTCACAGAAATAGTGTTTGGCCATTGGAATGGGCTGCCCATGGAAGTGGTGGAGTCATTGTCCCTGGAAGTGTTTAAAAAGGGTGTGAATGTGCCATGGTTTAGTTGATGAGGTGGTGTTGGTAATAGGTTGGACCTGATGATCTTAAAGGTATTTTCCAACCTACTTAATTCTGTGATTCTGTGAAACAAGAGACACAGAGTTGAATAGAGACAGGCAACAGGATCTCACCAAGGGCAAACCTCACTGAACTTCAACAAGGGCCAAGTGCAAGGTCCTTGACCCATGTGCAAGGTCCTGCACTGGCATCAAGATAATTCTCAGTGTCAGTACAGACTGAGGGATAAAATTATTGAGAGCAGCCCTGGGGAGAAAGAGTTGGGGGTGCTGGTGGGAGAGGCTGGACATGACCCAGCCCAGAATCCCTCTGTGTGCTGGGCTACATCCAAAGCAGGGGGGCAGCAGGGGAGGGGGGATTGTGCCCCTCTGCCCCCTCAGGTGAGACCCCACCTGCAGAGCTGCCTCCAGCCCTGGGGAACCAGCACAGGAAGGACATGGAGCTGTTGGAGAGAGGCCAGAGGAGGCACCAAGATGATCAAAGGGATGAAGCAGCTCTGCTGTGAGGAAAGGCTGAGAGAATTGGGATTGTTCAGCCTGAAGAAGAAAAGGCTCCAGAGAGACCTTATAGAGGCTTTTCAGTACATGAAAGACAGTGAAAGACTCTTTACCAAGACAATGACAGAGCCAGGGGCAACTGTTTTAAACTGGAAGAGCGTAGAAGGCGGCAGATTTAGAATGGACATAAGGAAGAAATTTTTTACTATGAGGGTTGAGAGACACTGGCATGGGTTGCCCAGAGAAGTTGTGGTGTCCTGAAAGTTTTCAAAGCCAGGCTGGACAAGGTGGAAAGAGCAAGAAGGCTTGGCATAGTAACCCAGGATAATTTGGAATCCCAGGTGGATCTTACCTTGTCACAGTAGCTCAGGACAGTTCATTTCCCCCATCCTGAGGGTGCATGGGTGCCAGTGTGACAGACAGCTGCAGATCTTGGAATTCAGACAACAGCATCTGCAGCACAGCAGCAACAGACATCAGCAACTCTGCTAATGAGGAAAGCAAGGCATTCCATATGTATCATATGCTAATTCCATGCAAGTTTTATTACCCATCCTGGCACCTAATAAAACTTTTTTCATCCCCAGGAAGGGTCCCACTGAGTTGGGACACCATTTTAACTAGTGTAGGTGTTCCAGGAAGAAAGCACATTTTTCTCTATCAGACACCCATATTAATTTTCTGAATGGCTAAATTGGGAAAAGTACTTTAACTTTTAAGTTGCAGCCAGCTTTGTTAAGGTTACCCAAGAGTATGGACAACAGAAACTGCTTCTATGTTTGGTCCCTGGGTAGTACAAACAGTGGGATGCTATATTTTTCCTTGCATATAACAATTCCTTTTGTCTAAAACAGAATTATGCTTAGCGGGAAGCTTGAAATAGTGTGACAGGCTCTCTTCCAAACCTTATTTTAATTGCTGGCTTCTAGAAAAATCAGCATAATTCACAAACTCATCTTCTTTCCCTCACTGAACATCTATCCATTTTTGCAGCAGTCATGTAGGGACTGTTCTCTCTACCTACAGACTCATGATTTGGTGATTTGTTTCAGCTGCTCCATCCCTTCAGGACTCCTCTGGACCTCTTTTTGTAGAGCCTTCTCCTTTGCCTGTCCTCAGACAAACCCACCTCTTTCCTGCTGACCTGTAACTTTAATATCTCTGGGAAATAAAACAAAAACCAATTCATGTTCCTTCATGAACAAGAGAACTAATGAAATGTGATTTCCTATATAAAATGTGATTTCCTTTAGTTTCAGAATGGGGTTCTCTGGTGTTAATAGAGTGCAAAATTTGAGGCTTCTTTCAGAGTTGTGTCCCCACTGTGTTAATTCTCTAAGGTCTTGTTCTTTCAGTGGGTTCCTGAGAGGCTGCCCTTACTTTTCGGAGCCATTTCTTCCCACAGATTTTGGGCTCTTGCTCCTTTGCCAGGTTTGGTTTACATGGACTGTGTGATGACCTGATTTTCTGGTTATCTTTGTTTTTTAAATTTCAACTTTTGTTGGTTTACTTTTTTAGAGTTTTTTATGTTTTTATGGTCATAATTACAGTTACAGAGTGCTTTTGTGCAGAGGAGCTTTAAATTCAGATTATGGCAGCATTTTGTTTGGGGCAGGAAGGAAAGAAGGCAGGTCAGGGATCTAAGAAACATTGCTTACAACCAGAAATGTATTTTTCCTATACAAAGCTGGGGAAAAAAGGGGGAATTGCTCATATATTTTTATAGCAAAATGGCATTTGGCTTTTAGGCTTTATTGCTTTAGAAAGCCTAGCAGAACAAACATGAGATTTTGGGGGATGAAGCTATACAGACACAATTGTTCCATTTTTCATGTCTGTTGAATAGCTGCTCCATATAAACAGAAAATTTCTGGCTGACTCCTTTCCTCCCCCTCCCCAAAAGGCAGTGAAGTAAAATCCAGGGCAGTAACCTAATCACTAAATTGTTTATGCTGAAATACATACCTGATCCTAATGTTGCTTCAGAAGTAGCTGCTTTTTAATTATACTCTTTTTTTTTTTTTTTTTTGGTTGTGTAATTTGATTTTCTGCTCTCTGTAATACCTGTGTGGCATTGCAAATGCTGAAGAGTAATTAGAAGATGAGAATGCTGGACTGGATTGCAGGGGACTGCTGCCACATGCATGCCACGTTTTCTCATCATGATGGGAGTGACAATATTTTAATTTTCACTTTTGAAATCTTTATTCCAGGATTAAAATTTCTTAACCAAATATTTATGTTGGATTTTGCTGGAAAGACGTTGTAAATCTATTTTATGGAAGACATTTGCACATCTTATTGTAGAAAGAGAGTGCACACAAGTTATGGAACATCAACATACTCTCTAAATTTTCTCAGAACTGTCATCCAAGGAATTCTGCTCCTGCAAGAGGTTAACAGGATGTAGTAGTGCCTGCTCCCTGAACTGAATGCAGATACATTTAGTGAAGGCTGCACTCACAGAATGACTGTATCATGAACACCCACATTCCACAAGTCACAAAACATCTGCACACACCAAACCAAACCAAACAATTCGTTATGAAAGACTCAAATGCACAAAAAAGATGTTTCATGGGAAAAGAACAAGCGTGCTGCAATGGCCCTCAGTCATAAAACTTCTCTACTTGAAGATGTTCATCTGACTGACATCCACACTGCCTCCCATAATATCCTCAGGAATGGTGTTGTGCAATTTGATGTACTACTTATGTAGAACTTGCTTAGCATAACATGATTAGCATTAACTAAAGCTCTGAACTTTCACCCTGAAACGCTGAACTTTTCCCTAGTTCAGTAGAAAAAAGCCTCAGAGCCAGTTTGAGCTGGAAGATTAGGAATCAAGGGAGGTGGGTACAATCATCAGTCGGTGCTGAAGCCTTGGAGGTAAGAGAAGAAACAGCCTGACTGGAGACAAGGAAAGGACCCGGTGAAGAACAGGAAGACACCAGACCCAAATATTACTCCTGGTCAGAACTGTCGTGGGAGGGGTGGGGAATTTAGATTTTAAGGGTATAATGGCCCAGAGATGTTTTTGTTTGGGGTCTCTCCTCAGGGGCACCCAGATTAAGCTGCTTTCATGTTGGATAAATAAACCACTGATTTACTCAGAAGGCTGGTGACTCATCTTCTCCAAAATCAGCCTAGGACTGAGTCCTGTTGATGGTGACATAATTGATGGAAAGTGATGGAATTTCCTCAACAAACGGATTAGGTCAGTGGACAGTCAAGGGAATTAAAAACTAACTGCTGAGCTCAAGGTGTTTTGGTCAGGGGCACAAAGTCCACATGGTGAGAACCAGACTCTTTCCAGGGCTATCCAGTGATGGGCAAAAGGCAACGAGCACAAATCACCATGTAAAGGAAAAAAATAAGATCCATTTAAACATAAACCAAAACCAGTTTCACTGTAAGAGTGATTGAGCACAGGCCCAGGTTTCCCAGGAAGGTCGTGGAGTCTCCATCCCTGGGGATACTTGAACATCATTCAGTGTGTTCTTGGGCAACCTGGGCCCAGCTGACCCTGCTTTGAGTAGGGGTTTGGACTTGTTGATCTCCTGAGGTACATCCCAGTGTCAGTAGTTCTATGATTCTTTTATTTAGATATAGTGGTAGGCAAAATTTATGCAAGGGATAAACAGGCACAGAGTTCATTTACAGCCATTCTACCAAGCTTATGTGATACCACCAAGGGTTCATTGTAGCAATCATTAGCAAACAGCTTCTCAGCTCCACTCAAAGTCTTAGAAAATTAGATGAAACTCAGTGACTCATCTGTTTTCACTTTGAAACAAAGAATTAAAAAAAGAATACTTGGAGGCAAAGCAGAAAAAAACAGAATTACGTGCCAAAAATAGTAAATAATGGAACCTCTCTGAGCAGTGCATACCTTTTGAAGTGTCTCTCAGATTTCTTGGTGGGAAAACTATCTGGGCAGCTGGCTGTCAACCCTCTTCTGTGATAGCAGGAACTTTAGATTCATAGAATCATTGTGTTTTGGGTTGGAAGGGCCCTTTAAAGGTTGTCTAACCCAACTCCTGGTTTTTCCCAAGCGTTATTTGCCATCAATTTCTGAGACTCAGTCATCTACCCCTTAGACACCTGCTCAGGAAATTCCTCCTGGGTTGCAAAGCTCTTCCAAACCGCAGTTTCCTCCTGGAAGAGGAGTTAGCTTCACTTCTTACTTAGAACACCAAGTAGTGGTTTGTGCACTGGGTGGAAGATTAGTGGGAATGGGTTCATGTCCTAAACAAGATCATAAACCAGAGTATGAATAGAGAACTCTCTCCCAAGGAAACTGAAACACTGGCAACAATAGCCAGCAGGCTCAGGGAGTCACAACAGTGTGGAGAAATTGATCTGTCTGGGGACAATGTGTGGATGCCTCCTGCTTTCACTTACTCAGACAGACTGCCTCAGACTGGAGCCCTCTAGTCCCTCCTGTGGGTCCCCAAAGGACCACTCCTTCCTCTGGTTCCTTCCTCTTTATTACATTCTGAAGGCATTGAAAGACATTCAAGGAATTTCTGCCTTGAAAATTATGACGTGCATCACAGCAGGTTTTGGTGAGGGTGGTCCCTGCTCCATGTGCATGTGGTCTGCCTGACACATGGGACATGCCATATGTCCATTACTTTACCTCAGATAATTCTGACTGGCCTCCAGGCTGTGTGGAAATGTCACAACTTCTCAAATTCCTGTCAGGTGAGATAAAACTTCAAGAGGACTAAAATATTTCCAGGACCCTTGCTTGAACCTATCTTTTTTTTTGCATATCAAAACACAATTAGGTGAGTGAAAACAGTGAGCAGTGATGCCAGTATAGTTTATTTTCACCTTTACTTACCATACTCCTGCATTGTATCATTCCTGATGCATTGAATGAATGAGAAAGCTATGAGTAAGGGAAAAAAAATCTGGCTGCAGAGATATAGAGAACTAGAAATATAGATGAACATCTGCCCAAATAATTTTTAGTAATCAAATTTTTCCATTCTGAAGTCAGTGTGAATTAACTGTCTATATTATGTTTGGGGACATGAACTCCAGCTCTGATTTTCCTGCCACACCACTGCCTACCTTTCCCTCCAGCAGTGGGGAGATCTTACCACTGTCTGATGGATAATCCTGTCAGCATCCTGTAGTTGCTGTTAAAGCTTTCCCAGAAGGGAAGGCAGTGTCATCTCTGGCTCTGCATACCCCCCAAAATGGGCACTCTACCTGTGCACCACAAGCTGCTCTTTCAAAAAATAAGAATAACACCAAAAGTGCAAGCCTTCCCACAGGAATTTTTGGTGAATCCCATTTATAAGGCCTCTGTAGGGCCTGGGAAAAATATAATTTTTGTCTGGAATTAGTCAAATGCCTCTGGAGCAGCGCTGTCCTCCAGCCTAGCTAGGTTTTTGAGATGAGCCATCTTTCAGAGCTGTATAAATAAGGAGCAGTGGATTCTAGTATTTAAGTGTCCCACAGAATTATTTGAGTGGTGTCCACCCACTCAGTGTATGGGCAGACTCTGTGGAAACAGATGCTGATGTTTGTGTTAGCTGGTCTAAATTCTCTACTGCCATTTATCAGAAGTGAGCTGAATTTGGGAGCAGTTCCAAATTCAGCCAAGGCAGTTTAATTTCCAAAGAAAACACTGTTGACAATAGAATTGGAGTTGAGACTGAATCTTCTAAATGCACAGAGAGATCCAAAAGCTGCTCCCTAAAATATGGAGCAAATACATTAATTGGCCTCTACATACCATCCTAACACAGTCCCTGTGTATTTGTGTACATTAGACTGTACTTTTTCTGGTGCTTTTGAAAAAGTCTCCAAGTGAGGGATTTCAGCAGTTCACAAGGTTTAATGTTGCATGGCACAGTCTGATATTTTTTTTCAGGTTTATATTGGCCAATATTTATTGGATTTTATTGAAGAGCTGTGTTTTGTTTACGTTCTGGCTGGGATTTTGAGATCCCTTAGCCAGACACCCACAAATACCTTACTACCTCTAAAAGTACAGGTTGTACAAAAAGGAGCAAAATGCAGCCTGTCAAAACCACGTTAAAGGGAACAGATGGTCACTGAAACTCCAAAAGACCCAAGGAGCTCCACAGTCTTGCAGTTTTGGTGGCACTGAGGGACTTTGAAGTATCTGCTCAGCCTTGGTAACTTAGCACAGGCTGTTGGAGAAAGACCTGGCAAGACCTGGCAAGGTTTCTGGAGTCTCCAGGAGTGAGAAAAGAGAAGGAAGAACAAGGCTGGGACTCCTCCTTGCTCTACATAAAGGATGGCAAAGAGCCCATCGTGCTTTGGAATCTCTCAAGCAGCAAAAGCATGGCAAAAACAACAATAGGAAAAGAACCTTGAAAGCTTTTTCTTACTTCTTAAAATAGCTCTCCCCTGTGTGCCTGCTCCCCCACCCTCCTCACCATTTTTTGGCAGGGAACTGCCCGTAGCAAGTAATTAAAGAAGGACTTTTATGCTGGGACAAACATGCAGAAACGAAAACATTGTACATTTTTCTTTGCCAGTATGTACATTCCTGAGTAAATATTATTAAAGATACTTGCATGAGCAACACAGCTTCTTCTCTTGGAAGCCAGATGACTTTTTCTGGTTTTATTCTGCAGTTAACAAGATGATGTCTGATCACAGTTATAAATCATTCCCTGATAAAATTAGAAGGCAAGGCCTTATTTTACGATTATCCATGAACAGAACTGATATTATATAAATCAGAAAGAGCATTTGTCAAATATCAATCACTACAACATTTTGTGTGGAAGAGAAAACTGGCTTACACTTTTTTAAGACTTGGCCTTGACATTTTCATTTTTAAATTTAATTTCATTTTCATTTTGAAATCATAAAATCTCGACCAAAAAAACCACCAAAAGCAAGCAACCAAATAAACACACCCCCCCAAACCCCAAACAAGTTTTAGAAGACTTCTTAAAGCAGCATATATGGCAAAAATGCTTTTTAGAAATAATTTTGTCTGGATCAGGGCATCAAGACCAGTCCAGGCCAGACTTATGCCAAATTCCTTCAGAAACACTGGCCTCCTCAAAAGATTTCCTTTGTTAAAAGGCATCCCAATCTTCCACTTTACTGCTTTTTTTTGTGATGATAAATTGTCCTCACACAACAGGAGCATCAGCTTAGTTTTGTTGTTATCTGTCTGCATGATGAAGGTTTATGTGTATAAAAATATTTCTACTTCCTCCTCTCTGTTAGGAGAGGAAAAAAAAATATATTTTATAATTAGGCAGTGGCAACAAACAAGATGTGCAATTGCATTATTAGCATATGTGAATTCAGAAGAGGAAGCCCTGTGAAACTTTGCTTGGGAAAAAAATGTCCTGGGCTTGCACAGTAAGTGACTGTTATCTTGCCAGCTGTTGCCAGTCTCAAAATACCAGGATTTACCATATTAGCTCAGATTCATTCCTCAGCAGTAGACATTCAAGTGTTAGTGAAGTTTCACTGAAGCCTCTGAAAGGGAAACATTAGTGATCCCTGTGCCTTTTCCATGTGCTCTCCTCATGCCTGAGCTTGTCTTCCAGATATGGTAACATAGCAGCAAAGGAAGGCATAGAGGAAGAAAACTGTAATTTAATTTAAAGAAAACAACATTAAAGAGAGTTTTATTTATGTATGTGTACATACATATTTATGCATGTGTTTATCCACAACAACAGGCTCACTGTACCTTCATAAGTTCACTGACTTTCCCAATTAGCTTTACCAAATATGCAAATTCACTAACCCAGAGAGGTTAAAATACATTCCAAAACATTTCATTATGGCTGAATTAAAATTTATACAATTTAATATAGCACCTAACATTAGAAAAACTCTTCAACTTAATTATCATTTAGTGCTGCACACCAGAGTTACATTTTGAACACGTAAGATAAAAGCAGGTTCTTTGCATTAAAATTCCTGGACACCACCTCTCACACAATAATTACACTGAGGTTCAATCTTTGGATGCTGCTGCTTTGAATAAGCAAACTCAAGTTTATTTAAGCTCTGTCTTAACCAGGTGAGGTTCAGAACATGGTCTGGAACCTGCATAAAGGTGGGTGCTGGTGAGCTGGGGTGTACATTTGCAGTGTATGTCAATACGTGTCACTTCTGCTCAAAAGCTGTTTGTTTTCCATTGAAATTTAACAGATTTGCACCTTTGCAGAAAATAATCCAAAATTCCTGTATTTTCTGACCTAAGGGGAAGTCTTCTGAAGTCTCCCTCTTAGTGAAGTATCCATGATTAATAAATGTCTGCATCAGTTAAAGCATCGCTAACAGGATAAGGCCGCTACAGTAATTGGTGAATTCCAAGGCAGGCATGAAGCCACCGCCCTTTGAGAGTGGATTCAGGACCAGCTTATGTGGTTTTAAGTGTGTGATGCTCCCAAAAGGGTTAGTCCTGCCCTCCCTCCGCTCACAAATTCCAAGGAAACAGTTCTTATTGTGGGATTTCTTTCCTCGCCCTCAGCGGACAAATATGATCTGCTCAGGGTGGGCTGTGAGTGTCCAGTGCAAACCCCGAAGGCAGCTCATAACAGCAGGGGCTGTGACAGGAAGAGCAGAGAATGAAACTCCCATGAGTGCCTGTCAGATCCCTCTGCACAGCTCGATGGATAATTATCCCAGCCGTAAATCCAGTGGGTGCTGAGTGAACTGCATGGGTGGGCAGCAACCCCTGAGCCCCAGAGAGAGTTTAGCTTTGGCTGTGCCTGCTGTCCTTTGCCATGTGTGACCACACGAACCTCCCTGGGCAGTCTGCATGCAAATCCAGTGGGAGGGAGGTGCTGGACAGCATGACCACTGCTGCTGGACGGCATGACCACTGCTGCTGGCTCTTGCCCTGTGTGCTTTCTGGTAATTGCTCAGCCTCATCTGCAACTTCACCACCAGCAGTGTGGGATGGCTTCAGGCCCAGGCAGGCCATCTGGATCTCTTAGAGACTTCAAATAAGTCCTGTAAGTTATGCATCACCTCCAGGACAGACTGCTGTGCAGGGGTAATTTAATGGATAGCATTTAACCTTTCCTCTGCTGGCTCCTTCACCTTGACACTCAGGGTGCGCAGAGAATATGCCTTAACCTCAAACCTTCCAAATAAACAGGAGCCCTGGCTCTGTCAGGCTCACACAGTTGCAAGTAGCTTCAGTGGTTAAGGTTAATTTGCTAAGTTGTCATTGAGCTGGTCAGGTTAAATTTTGTGATCTGCCCAGCATAAGCAACGTGTGGTTGGCTCGCCTTCTAACGTTCAGGAGCTGTGTCCACACCCACAGTCACACCCACCACTGTACACAGGTACCTGTACACAGGTACAGGTTTCTTTTCAGACTGTCTTGCTCTCTGCTTGGGCTTCCAGCACCTTTCTGGTGACTGTTTTATCCTGGTGGAAAACGCACTGCTGAAGAACTACCACTGGAGGGCTCCCACGTTTAAGCTTTCCAGATAGGAACGCGGTGGTAATACATGCAAAGGGCTTTATTTCTCCTGCTTTTCCCTTTAGCATTAGGGAGGTCTGGCTCACACCTGTCAGGGGAAAAACACCTGTACTTTGAGCCTCTCACAGTGGCTACTATAAGCAGGTAGTGTGCTAGGTCACACTGGAGCTTATCCTCTGTGTCTGTCCCATCTTATCATTGTTCTCAGGACCTACATTTCCTGATACATCCAAGCTTGACCTCTTGGGAGGGAAGTTGGATGATGTTCTTAAAGAAGTGCATGATGGAGGCCTGTGAAATGAGTTTGCCTAATTCACTTTCAGTGGCCCAAGCAAATTCTCTGCCCCAGACAGATCAAATGCTATTGCTTTATCTTCCTGGTCCCCTCATCACATAGGATTAACCATGCTGGTCACTCCAAAGCAGCCTCATGAATGAGGAGGGGGTTCCAGATATGCTGCACCTACTGGTGTGTCTTGTTTGTCCATAGGATAAGATTGCTCAGCTGTGCCAAAGGCTCTGGCCCAGAATCCTCTAGCTCCACTGAGTGATTTCATAAAACAGTGTCCTGGCCAAAGATGTAAACACATCCTTTGGAAAAGACTAGAAGACAAAGGACAGAAAAAAAGCCCAGTGTGGAAATGTGAACCTCTGCCTGTTTTTTTTTCTTCTTTTTCTGTATGAAACTTTCTAACTTACTAACTTCTAACACAAGACCTTTTTCATTTCTTTCTCACTAAGTCAGTTTTTCTCTAGACTCAGCAAAACAAGCTTTGTTTATTAATGTGAGCTGGTCCCAAGATCTGGTATTGCCAAGTCTTGAGCATTAGAAATCCCCTAAAAATCCTTTTCTTCTCATCCATCCTCCTAACCTTCCTCTCCCACAACATACACAAGGCACTTCCTTAAGGTTTGCTCTGAGATCAGAGTTTCCTCAGGATGTTCAGCCTCAAAGCTTGAGAAACACTGCAACACATTAGTCACCTCCCTCACCACAGTTCCCAAATACACCAGCAAGCCAGACTTCCAGCTGATGCAATTCATCAGCATTACCCGGTCAAGTTTCACTGAGGACCTGACCCATGGCCACTTACTGGTGATTTTGAAGGCATCATGTCCAAAACAAAAGTGTAGGAGACTCATCCCTTATATTTAGGGTAATCTGAATATTAATTTTTTGCTTTGAGTCAGGTACAGATAGAAAGAAGGGGATGCTTATGCCTGGTATTGAGATTTGCAGAAATGTGATCAAAATGGTGTTGTCCTTTAGGAATATCTCTTTGCCTTCTGCTTCCCTCATTACCCAGCAATAACAAAATCATGTACAAAAAATGGGAGTAAATACCAAATATTTATCATAATCATGTGTGAAAGCTCTGGATTAGATATTATTCACTCAAGATGAATTAGGGTTTTTTTTTCTTAACTCACCCAAGATGAATTAATTTTTTCCCCCTCTTGTCTTGTCTGGATATACAGGTTTTAAATGGCAGTTGCAACAGGACAGTTTGTGCAGCAGATCTGTGGTGTCTGGACATGGGAGAGATATAGGAGATACAGGAGAGGTACATCAGAGTAAATCTACTATGAGTGAACAGGGAATGAGATCCTTAAATAATTCTAATCATCTTCCTCATCAAAGCCTACCTGTGTTTTCTGTCCCTGTTTTCCTCACTGCATATGCAAGTTAATGTACTCCTAAATAATTTTCCAGAGAAGTTTTGTTTTGTTTTGCAGTTTCACAGAATGGTTGAACGGATTTTCCTCAGACTTTCTCCCAGAAGCCATTGGCTGAGCTCAGAGATGGAAAATTTCAGCCTAGAAAGTAGAACCTTTCAGAAACTCCAGGAGCAAGGGAAAACACTGGCCTTGGAACAAAAACTGTTTTGCAGCCTTAACTACAATACTACGTCAGCATCCACATGGATGCCATGGTACAGACATAGCCTTGATTTTCACATGTCATTTTTGAAGCTGAGGCAATCAGGGCTGGTTATTTTATGGCCCAGTAACACAAGGCAAATAGAAGATGCACACAGCTGGGATGTGCTGCTGGCCTGATTTGACTCACCAGACTTTCTCAGGAAATGCTGGAACATGTTTCCTTCAGAAGGTGCAGCCGGCGTGCCTGGACACAGCACACCTCTGCTGTTTGATGTGGTTTCTGGGGCTTGCACATCCTTTGTATCACACAGGCTTGTGGATGCTCAGGGCAAAATGAAATTGGCTGATGAATACATGGCAAGCATATGTAGTAGCACCCTCCAAAAAGTCCTCTGGTACTACAAGAACATACAAACATGACAAACTCTTTTCTTCCAGTTTACCCCCTGTGACCATGTGGTGGCACAGAGGGTGAGAAGGAGCAAGTCCAAGGCAAGAAACTTCAATTAACACTCATGGAATTATTTTTCTGCAGGGGCACCATCATTCCTTTTCTCTTTGAGAATCAGGAGAGATCTTGCTTGTGGGAGCAGGCAGCAAAATCTTTGAGTCCTGCTAGGTGTGTGATGTAGCTTTTCCATTTTGCTTTTCACCACCTGTGAAAAACTTCTGTTGGTAGGTAAGACAGGGCTTGCTAACACTGCCTTGACAGTTGGACTGCAGCTCCTACACGACTGTGTGTGAAAGAACTCCTAAGCCTGATTGTGCAAGCACAAGTGTCCACTGAATAGCAGTTACTGTGTCCTTCCAGGCTGTTTGACAATTATAGCAACCAGCAGCAGCTCAGGAGAAGCCGATTTGCTGCTGATGCAGTTTGCAGCAGGAAAAATAGTTAACCTGAACAGAGGAAACCTAAAAAAGGTGGTCTCTGACCTCCTCAGTGGACAGAATTCCTGTGCTAACTTGTAGCTTGGACCAGAGAGTGTCAAAATGCTATTTGGTCTTCAGGTTGGTGAAGTGGTTTTGGGTTCTGTGCAGAAGGTGGTTATTTTTTTGTAAGTTTTGATGTGCAATGAAAAAAAAAAATCTTCATTTTACATTTAAAAGGCAGAATATTTAACCATTCCTTTGAGAGTAGGAGAGGAATTGATTCTTTCATAGGCTTAGCACAAATACACAGAGAAGAGAAAATGTATGTTCCCTACCACGACTGCTTGTGGTTGCTCTGTCGTTCGTGTTTCCATTAGAGGGTGCCCTTGTTTCAAAAATTCCCCAACCCGGGAAAGAGTTCCCCAACCATCAAAGAATTGCCTTTAAAGCAGGTCTTCAAGTTAGGTGGTCCAGTCCAGTTACTAAATGCTAAGCAAGGTAGAAGACAGCATGATTAAACAAGATAGCATTACTTATTTTCCCTGCTGTACAAGTCAGGAGCACTGCAGACATTAAAGATCAAGAGGTAGCAGCTGTGTAGAAACTGTTCTTGGAGTCTCTCATTACACAGACCCTGCACAGAGCCTCAGTAACAGGCTAAAACCACTTTTCACAGTTTGGTTCTTTTTCTCTTTTAGAAGGAAAGAAGCCAAAAAACTGTTTATGTTTGCATTTTCAAGTCCATTTATACAAAAGCCTTCCACTTTGTACAGAAGATTGGGAAGAAGCCGAATCTGATGCTTATAAGATTTTACAATTAGGTGCATTTTAAACGACCAAAACAAAGCACAGTCAAGCATAGGATGGGTTTTTCTACTGATATCTTTCTTCCCACAGAACCTTCCATCTAAAAGGCAGCAGGAGGGAGATGCTGCCACTTGGACAAAAGGCACGACACATCCACTTTCCATTCTTCTCTTGACTTCCACTCTGCCTTTCACGGTTTCTGTAGCTGATGAAAATTGCCATGAACTGTCCTCTGTAGCTGCCCTTCCTCTTCACCCCATTCCCTGGTGTCATGAAACCTGTAGCCCAGCTCTATCCTGACAATCCATATGGATGCACTTTCCTAAGACAGCGACAACACCACCGACTTCCTGGGAGTACAGTGCTGGCTAAGCACTGTCAATATTTGACAGTCTTACAGCTGAACATGTCTGCATCTGCCTTGGAGAGGAGACAGTTGACCCTTCAGGCGTTGTGGAAGCTCCCCCCAGGATCCAGCTGCAGACTGAGGAGAAACAAAACTCTCCCACCACTTCATTTGCAGGCTGCTGCTGCTGCACTTACAACTGACACTCCTGGCTGTGATTTCCACCAGTGTTCAGCAGCAGCTGTGCCCACAGCTGGGAGCTTTCACTTTCTATTTTTAAAATCAGTGAAATCAGGAGCATATGTGGCTTATAATTTACCGTGCATTTTTAATAAGAAAATCCACTCAGCGGTGTATCAGGCTGTAATTCTATGCTGGAGATTCTTTGCTCCCTAGGAGATCCTTTATCAGGGCTCAATATATCTGATTTTACTGGGAGTGGGACACTCTCTGCAATTTGCCATCATCAAAGTGTGCACACAAAAGTCTAGGCCATGCAGAGTTTGCTCCCCAGGACCAAGCTCAGAAGCAAATAATTGAAATTAGCTTCTCACTTTGGTGCAAAATTGGAAATGCTGCATGACAGCCAGTTATGTCCCAGATAGCTTCTAATTCCTGGATTGTGACAAAAGTTAGTGAATAAGACATATTTAGATTTATAGGACATTTGTGAATTTAAGTGGTTTGTACATTTAAGTGCACTGCTATTTTAAGCATTGCTATGTTTTCAGGGGGCAGCTATTTCTAGATAGAAGACAAATAGGAGAAGGAGGCAGAAAAAGAATTTAAGTAGTATCTGGCTAAGAGAGAAAAGAGAACTGAAATGAATGGCAAAGGATTAATGTGATATAATTTTTGCTCTCCATAAACAAGAAAATATGTCTTTGGGAATTACAGAGTCAATTCATTATGTTCTGGTTTTCACCTTGCCCTTTAGAATTAAGACCTTTTTTTTTTTTTTTTTTTTTTTCAGAGAGGTGTAAGCTACAGGTTTTCCAGCCTTATCTGGGTGTCCATCGAAACTAGGCCTACATCTGACTTAGGTTGCTCTAATCTTTGTATTCAAAGGTTTTGGAGTAGTTTTTTTCTTGAAGTCAGGAGATTTATACTGATATGTAGCCTGTAAGAACTGTTAGAATGGCAAATCCCACAGGTTTTGAAAGAAACTCAGCACTTTTCAAGCATCTTTACATGAGTGGGTGAGCAACTAAATACACAGCGACCCCTTTGGTGTTCCCAGGTGTGTAAAGATTTTATTTTTTGCCGAAGGACCTTTTTATGTTAATTGCCTTCCCTGTGAAAGCTTGAAAAGCCACCTAGAGCTTCTAAGCTCTGTCCCATGGGTGTTTAGAAGACCTAAGCAGGCTTAAGACATTCTGTTTATGAATGATCTCTGGTGTTCAGAGAGTACCTATTTCTCATTTGCTTTACCTTACTGTGATCTGCTGGAATCAGTTAATCTTTTAATGTTTCCTTTGGGGCCTGTCTCTCCTCCTCTGAATTGCCAACAGAAAGGAAACACGTGTCCCTGAGATGCCTCTGGCTTACAAGCCTTTGCAGCTCTTGCAAAGGCTTCTCTGATGATCTCTGGGAAAAGCTCAGTGGGCTCTCCTCTTCTCAGAGGTATTCTTTAAAGTAAAACCTGGGCAGCTCTTCATCACTGGTGATACATAATAATAATTGTTGTTGTTGCCTGGGGTGGAGAGTGGAGAAAAGGGTAGAAAAATCCTGTCAAGTTGATATTTTGGTATCCCATTTATAATTTCACATACTTACATTGCAAGTGACAAGAACAAATGTTCAGAATGATTGCTTTAGGGCCTTGGATCTAAGGATCTGTGAAATGCTGGCTTTGACTTTGAGGCTTGAGTGTGAATGAGATGGGCAGTGAGTTCTGTTCTCAGGACCAGGATGTCCTGGCAGGACAGCCAGGGAAAGCTTGCTGAGCTGCTGCCTAGCTCATAGGTGTACAGGGAAGCCAACATCTAAGACAGAAAAGCCAGTGCCTTTCAACAGCTCGAAATTAAAGTGAAATAAAATGATGTCAAGTAGAAAAGCCTGGATCCTGTTGGCAAACACCAGGGATGGAACAAAACCAATGAGAATGATGTGGACAAAGATACTAAGTTGAACATCCCTAGACCTTGGAGCCAGAATTGTTTTCCTTGTGCGATCTTCCTTGCTGAGAAGCTTCTAGGAATGCTGTTGCTGACAGGTTTTAAACCAAAGGTTAACTGGTGTGAAATAAACACATCATATTTGGCTTCTGTTCAGTCATCAAATTCTGCTTGTGTCTTATTCCACTACTCTTTCAAAATATTTCCACTTCATTGTCTTTGGCTTTTTTTAAAGTGGTTTTACCTTTCAAACTCAGCCAGTTATCTGTAAAACTCACCAGTAGTAACTGTCACACTGGGACAAGCACTGTTTGATGTTTTCATCAGTGGCAAAGATGAGGGGATTGAGTGCACCCTCAGCAAATTGGCAACTGACACCAAGCTGAGTGAAGTTGAGAGACTTGATGGATGGGACCATCCAGAGGCGCCCGAGAAGCTTGAGAAGTGGCCCATGGGAATCTCATGGGGTTTAACAAGACCAAGTGCTGGTGCTGCACCTGGGTCTGGGCAACCCCCATATCAATCCAGGCTGAGGATGAAGAGATGGAGCAGCCCTGGGGAGAAGGACTTGGGGGGCTGGTGGGGCAGAGGCTGGACATGACCCAGCCCAGAACCCCCCGTGTGCTGGGCTGCATCCAAAGCAGGGGGGGCAGCAGGGGAGGGGGGATTGTGCCCCTCTGCCCCCTCAGGTGAGACCCCACCTGCAGAGCTGCCTCCAGCCCTGGGGAACCAGCACAGGGAGGACATGGAGCTGTTGGAGAGAGGCCAGAGGAGGAACACCAGGATGATCAAAGGGATGGAACAGCTCTGCTGTGAGGAAAGGCTGAGACAGCTGAGATTGTTCAGCCTGGAGAAGAGAAGGTTTTGTGGGACTTTTCAGTATTTAAAGGGGGCCTCTAACAAAGATGGAGGCAAACTTTTTATCAGGGCCTGTTGAGACAGGACAAGGGGTAATGATTTTATACTGAAGGATCATCGATTTAGATTAGATTTAAGAAGGAAATTTTTTTACAATGAGGGTGGTAAGCATTAGAAAAAAGCCCCAGAGAGGTGTTGGATTCCTCATTCCTGGAAAAATTCAAGATCAGGTTGGACAGGGCTCTGAGCAACCTGATGTAGTTGAAGATGTCCCTGCTCACTGCAGGGGAGGGAGGACTGGGTGACCTTTAAATGTTCTTTCCAACCCAGTATTCTGTGTCTCTATGATCACTTTCCAGGGTGACACTTATTTGCAAGGGCAGTGCTCACCATTCACAGCCATCTCTTCAGCTGGCCTTGGTAAACAAGCCCCTGGAGAACCAAGCAAATGCTGTACCTTTTAGATGATAAGACTGTTCTGCTGTAGCTCCATCTGATGTAGATACAGTTGACTCACCTAAAAGACAGAAGTGGAAGATGAAAAGAATGTTTGGCTAATAATGTCCCATTCTTCAATCTGCTTTGGCAGTGGGATAGATAAAATTACTTGATAGGGCTTTTCCATTTCTGATTTCTAAAGTCCCCATTGATTTCAGGAAATACTGAATAGCAGATACTTCTGTTTTACTGGCTTCCTTATTTACTCTGTATCTACTTGGTTACTCTAGGAATTAAAGAAAACCCCAAAACATTTGATGCAAGTAGGAAGACACAGAAGTCAAAGCCAAATGAGGTTAAATAAAACTTTCTTATAACATGCTTGTGAAGCCAATTACTTCTGGTCTTCTCTTTATTTTGTCTTGGGAATCTGGTTCAAAAATCTTCCTGAACCAGATGTAGGATTCAGAAACAGTTTTCCTCCATGTTAAATACCTTCCATATCAAGACAGCAAATTGACTGTCTTTCAGACCAAAAAGGCAGCATCCTGGCCATGGCTGGACATGCATGAGGTTTGCCTGATTTTTATGAGTTAGGACAGGAAAGTGAAGGATTAGCAGCTGGAGTAGCAGTTAGTCAAAGTCATGGGATAGTGTGTATGTGGAAATACACACAATGCTGCCAATGCCTGAGAAGATTTCTTCTGGTTTTTGAAGCCTGAAGCTTTCCTAGACAGAGGTTACCAACTGGTTTAATTTCTTTGACAACACAAACCTGCTAGGAGCTAAGAGGGAAGCAACTGAGTTATATTCACTTTTTGAGCTGAGGTAGAAGTTCAGCTCATGTTCCTGGCATTGAAACAGTCTCAAAGCAGCCTTCTTCTGTGTCCCATTTGTAGTGATATTCCAAGGACAAAAAAAGGGCAAAAGAATCCACCCAACTTATAAAATGTGACTTTGAGGTGCTTAAACACTCTGGTGAAAAACAGAAAGGAATAGAAGTTAAATTTAGGGACAGAGGTTTCCAAATGTCAGAACTGCTGGTAGAAAAGACAGAAACCAGACCAATACACCTCTTTTTTATCTCCTGCTGTGTCAGGAGAGGCTGCCATCCAATGAAGCAGTGGTAGGGCAGAGGTATTGAAGAGACTGAGTAAAACTGTGGATGTGGATTGTCAGCAGCAGGCAAGGCAGCACAGGGCAGAAGGTGCCAAGTTGCTCCTGTCAGGCTGGCACATCCACATGGCACAGAGCCTTCCTGTGATGCTAACTCAGGTCCAGGAGTACAGCCTGAGCTCTCCTGCTCGTTCCGTGGCGCGGTGAAAATAAACCCATTGTACCACTGAGGCTGAAGTGCTGAGCCATTATTTTTCTTTCATAATGTCCATTTCCAAGCTGGCTGTGTGTCTCTGCCAGGTACAATGTGGGGAACATTCACTGTGAAACACTGGCAGTGGGTGGTTTTCTAGGAGGCTCCTCTGCTCGTTGGCAAAGAGAAAATACCTCCTTCACGCCCCCACGCATGCTCTACCACAGAGACAAAGAACAGAGCAGGGCCTTCTCCAGACATGCCAGGTCCATCCTTTAAAGGGCCTGCACTCCCTGGGAGCACCCACAGCACTGCCTTGAACACCATAAATATCTCAGCTCACAAGATGAATCCATGCATGGATGTGCAGTCCTCCCACTGAGACTGTGTGTCTGCAGCCTCTTCTGAGGCTCCAGCCCAGGAGGAAACTGCTCCAGGACTGCATGTCCAACAGGACCTCCAAACAGCACAGTGTGGCCTCACCCAGGAGCACTGACAATGCCACAGACTTGTTAGAAATTGTGACACTGGAAAGCACAATCCCTCTTTCTCCACATCACCCTTCCACCCCTGGCTCTGCCCGTGGTATCACCTGCTCAGAAGCTGGTCGGGGGAACTTTGCAAACCAGAGCTCTGCCTCTCACAGCAGAGGCTGGGGAGGGAGAGAGATGCTCTCTGCGTTAAGCCTGTTTAGGAAGATTAAAGAGTAAGGAATAT
>VYZS01021418.1:0-40128 GCA_013400695.1 Neodrepanis coruscans
CTACCAGCAGAATACACCCATAGGCATAGAGCAAAACTTTCTATATTAAATTAACTGAAGTATCTTACTAGCAGAAAATATTCACATTAGAGCAAAATATCCACACCAGAGAACTTAACAGCAAAAGCCATCAGTTTCTTCCATCGAAGACTAGCTAGGTTTAACTATACATTAACATAATTTGCAGTAGTTGCAGTCTAAGTATACTAACTAAATGAAATAAGATCAAACCCTAGAGATGTTTCAAGGTTATCTCACATATTGAATGCTGACTATCTGCACAACTTTTGTCAACCCAGTGTTTGCTTCCTCTCTTCAGCTTTATTCCAATATGTATTGAGTATGAATTTCTGGCAGAATAATGAACATCTCACAGAATTAAAGACATTTATTCAGCTATTTCATAGAGAAAATCTCATTAGTATATAAAGTGTTTATTCTTCTGTCTAAATTCTACCATCAGTTTTGTATCAGTGTTTTCCAGAAATACACTATTTAATTCCACATTCCTAATGTAAAGCTAAATATTATAAACTTCACTGTAAACAAAACTTTTAAAGCTCTCAAAGAGTCTTTAATGGCCAAAATTTTAATAAATTCCTGGTATAAACATTTGTTATGGGGTGAGAAACAAGTTCCTGAAGTTAAAACTGTTTTCTCCTTTTCCCCATTTTTTAACCCTCTCCTGGGGGACAGGGAGGGGGCTTTGGGGATTTTTGAGGGTTTCTAGGTGTTTTCAGAGAAGGGAGGAGGGGAGACGGGCTGGTGGGGGGCGACTGCTGCCTTTTCCCTCATCAGTCCTCCCTGCGGGCACAGCCCCACTACCACAGAGGGTGGTGCGGTGCCATGGCTGCGGTCTGTCCCCAGTTCATGGTGGCAGCGAGCACCGCCACATGGGGCGGGGCCATCCCCTCTTACAGCCATAAACGCTGTACTGGCGGCTGCCGTGAGCGGGGCCTCGCTGGCACTGGACTAGGGGGGGCTGTGCCATGCTGGGGTTTGCCCTATGGCTGCTGTGGGCAGTGACGATGCGGGGGGGGCGATCACCACCTCCCGCAAGTGTTGGTGGCCATTTGTGGCGGAGGAACTGAGTGGCTACCACTGGTGCGGGGTGGGGGTGTCCCGGTGTTGGTACCAAGGCCCTCGGGATGCCCTGCGGTGTCTGCGGATGGTCCCCATTCCCCCTTGGGCCCTTGGCCACGTGGCGGAGCGCCGCCATTTTGCCTTGTGGCGAGATCCCGTGGGGGTATTTCCCAGGCACTGGTTACCCAATCTGGAGGTGACCTGCACCTGGGAGGGACTCTGAGATCGTGCAGGATTGGCTCCCCATGAAAGCGTGATCCTGGACGCCATCTTGTCTTTCAGGATTCAACAGCCATTGGAATAACATCCCCACTCGGCTTGGTGCGGCGTTTTCTCAGTGGCATGGGAAGCGTGGTGCTTCAGCAGCAGCGGCGAGGGCTGAAGGCCACACCTTTCTATCAGTTGTGGTATTTTTTCCTTCCCTGGGGGAAGGGGGATCTTCCTGGGTCTTCTAATTTTCTGGTGTTTTTCAGGAAAACCAGGCGAGGACCCAGCACCATCCTAGCTTCCTTTCTCACCCCAGCCACTGGCCTCGGAAGAGCTAATTTGTCTGTCTTTGTGTTTCTATTGTTGGTTTGTGTGTGTGTGTGTAGAATAAACTTGTGGGTTTTTTGTGTGTGTGTCTTTTTTTTGGTTTTCTATTGGGTTTCTCTTGTCACTGTTACGTCTCCTAGGGTTGAAACCCAGACAACATCATTTTGAAAAGAAACTCAATTAAAAAGAAAGAACTTGTGATCCAAATATAATAGTCTGAAAGAGCAGTTATTTTTTAAAATGTAGTACCACACTGTACAGAATGTGAAATGAGACTTAGCACAGACGTTAACCTGGTTTAGAGTTCAATGTGATCACAAGCCATGAATTTACTTCCTTCCAAAAGATAGGTTTTTATTATACTGAATACCTCAAAACATTAAACAAAATGTTAAATATCAATTTCATACACATTGCTAGTATTACACCTTCATGCCTAAAATCAGAGAGAGGACAAAAGTTCCAAATGAAGTTGATATACATAAAAGGAAAAGTGCAGTTCTTTCATGGAAATTTCTGGATTCCAAGATGTGCACCCTCCACCTAATCATCCCACATATATATCCTTCACCAATTCTACCACCCNATACACTATTTAATTCCACATTCCTAATGTAAAGCTAAATATTATAAACTTCACTGTAAACAAAACTTTTAAAGCTCTCAAAGAGTCTTTAATGGCCAAAATTTTAATAAATTCCTGGTATAAACATTTGTTATGGGGTGAGAAACAAGTTCCTGAAGTTAAAACTGTTTTCTCCTTTTCCCCATTTTTTAACCCTCTCCTGGGGGACAGGGAGGGGGCTTTGGGGATTTTTGAGGGTTTCTAGGTGTTTTCAGAGAAGGGAGGAGGGGAGACGGGCTGGTGGGGGGCGACTGCTGCCTTTTCCCTCATCAGTCCTCCCTGCGGGCACAGCCCCACTACCACAGAGGGTGGTGCGGTGCCATGGCTGCGGTCTGTCCCCAGTTCATGGTGGCAGCGAGCACCGCCACATGGGGCGGGGCCATCCCCTCTTACAGCCATAAACGCTGTACTGGCGGCTGCCGTGAGCGTGGCCTCGCTGGCACTGGACTAGGGGGGGCTGTGCCATGCTGGGGTTTGCCCTATGGCTGCTGTGGGCAGTGACGATGCGGGGGGGGGCGATCACCACCTCCCGCAAGTGTTGGTGGCCATTTGTGGCGGAGGAACTGAGTGGCTACCACTGGTGCGGGGTGGGGGTGTCCCGGTGTTGGTACCAAGGCCCTCGGGATGCCCTGCGGTGTCTGCGGATGGTCCCCATTCCCCCTTGGGCCCTTGGCCACGTGGCGGAGCGCCGCCATTTTGCCTTGTGGCGAGATCCCGTGGGGGTATTTCCCAGGCACTGGTTACCCAATCTGGAGGTGACCTGCACCTGGGAGGGACTCTGAGATCGTGCAGGATTGGCTCCCCATGAAAGCGTGATCCTGGACGCCATCTTGTCTTTCAGGATTCAACAGCCATTGGAATAACATCCCCACTCGGCTTGGTGCGGCGTTTTCTCAGTGGCATGGGAAGCGTGGTGCTTCAGCAGCAGCGGCGAGGGCTGAAGGCCACACCTTTCTATCAGTTGTGGTATTTTTTCCTTCCCTGGGGGAAGGGGGATCTTCCTGGGTCTTCTAATTTTCTGGTGTTTTTCAGGAAAACCAGGCGAGGACCCAGCACCATCCTAGCTTCCTTTCTCACCCCAGCCACTGGCCTCGGAAGAGCTAATTTGTNTTTGCCCTATGGCTGCTGTGGGCAGTGACGATGCGGGGGGGGGCGATCACCACCTCCCGCAAGTGTTGGTGGCCATTTGTGGCGGAGGAACTGAGTGGCTACCACTGGTGCGGGGTGGGGGTGTCCCGGTGTTGGTACCAAGGCCCTCGGGATGCCCTGCGGTGTCTGCGGATGGTCCCCATTCCCCCTTGGGCCCTTGGCCACGTGGCGGAGCGCCGCCATTTTGCCTTGTGGCGAGATCCCGTGGGGGTATTTCCCAGGCACTGGTTACCCAATCTGGAGGTGACCTGCACCTGGGAGGGACTCTGAGATCGTGCAGGATTGGCTCCCCATGAAAGCGTGATCCTGGACGCCATCTTGTCTTTCAGGATTCAACAGCCATTGGAATAACATCCCCACTCGGCTTGGTGCGGCGTTTTCTCAGTGGCATGGGAAGCGTGGTGCTTCAGCAGCAGCGGCGAGGGCTGAAGGCCACACCTTTCTATCAGTTGTGGTATTTTTTCCTTCCCTGGGGGAAGGGGGATCTTCCTGGGTCTTCTAATTTTCTGGTGTTTTTCAGGAAAACCAGGCGAGGACCCAGCACCATCCTAGCTTCCTTTCTCACCCCAGCCACTGGCCTCGGAAGAGCTAATTTGTCTGTCTTTGTGTTTCTATTGTTGGTTTGTGTGTGTGTGTGTAGAATAAACTTGTGGGTTTTTTGTGTGTGTGTCTTTTTTTTGGTTTTCTATTGGGTTTCTCTTGTCACTGTTACGTCTCCTAGGGTTGAAACCCAGACAACATCATTTTGAAAAGAAACTCAATTAAAAAGAAAGAACTTGTGATCCAAATATAATAGTCTGAAAGAGCAGTTATTTTTTAAAATGTAGTACCACACTGTACAGAATGTGAAATGAGACTTAGCACAGACGTTAACCTGGTTTAGAGTTCAATGTGATCACAAGCCATGAATTTACTTCCTTCCAAAAGATAGGTTTTTATTATACTGAATACCTCAAAACATTAAACAAAATGTTAAATATCAATTTCATACACATTGCTAGTATTACACCTTCATGCCTAAAATCAGAGAGAGGACAAAAGTTCCAAATGAAGTTGATATACATAAAAGGAAAAGTGCAGTTCTTTCATGGAAATTTCTGGATTCCAAGATGTGCACCCTCCACCTAATCATCCCACATATATATCCTTCACCAATTCTACCACCCCTCAACATATCCAACCAGAGTTTGTCTCACCCCTGTGCTCTCCCCACCGCCACTCCAGGGCTTCTCCAGGATCTCTGGGCCTTCTATTTTGTCTTGCTACATTGTTTATCTCAGAAGGAATGTTAAACATAGCTCCACAATTTATGAGAAAAAACCTAACAGGAAACTTTATGAGTGAACTACAGTAAAGCTAAACTCTCAGAAATATGAGAGAAAAACCCCAAGGCATCAACCTGACATCAAAGGTGACATTATTGACATTTAAATGAATTTTATGCTTGAAAGGAGGATGTTGTGGTGGATTTTATATTATAGACTATGTAAAGGATATGTTATACTAGTATTTAATGTAGAAGTTGTTATTCTAGTATTTATTTTCTGTAAAAGTATAGTAAATAAGATAAAGAAGCTTTCTCTTAAAGAAAATATGCATAGTTTAAAAGTAATTAAATTTAGCGAAACTAGATTTTCTCATCAACTCAGATGTAAATGTACAGTAAAAAAAAAGCTGTTGTGTATAAATTTAAATAAACAAATAAATTATAAGTGTGAAAAAAGTTTCAAGTCAGAAGAATATTCCTCATCTGTCCCTAAACATTTGTATCTTTGAAGGGTTTAAAAATATTAATGACTAAATCCTGATATTGTGGATGAGTACACAGATTCTTCCACTCTGCAGATTAAGAAATTATTAAAACATGAGAGTATCATTCCAATTTCCCAGTCAGGCCTGTTTCAGCAAGTACTGAAATCAATTAAGCTATTCCCAAAATTTACAAAATTGAATTGTTCTGAGGTGATGGATCTCTTAGAAACACTAGGATTAATTGATGACCTTGTGATACCACAATCCCTACTTTGAATACTAGAAGTTTGCTTCCATAGAGTAATTCCAGTGAAAAGTCAAAAAAAAGGAGCAGTGGTTTTGTTATGTCCTGAGACAGCATAGTTTAATGGTTCTGCCATTAAAATCTTTTATCAAAAATCAGCATAAAAAAGTGTCCATAATCTCTTCCAGTCTTTCACAGCCAATGAAGGGTAGCATCATAATTTAATGGGTTTTGATAACATGTACGTCATAAAATCTGGATCTGCCATTTCATCCAGGACTGCCAGAAGTGCTATTACACCACATTATGATCATATGAATTATCCAGGTGCTTGCAGCTGGAATTGATAAACACAAGGGTTCTATGACAATAGTTTTGAAATCTGAAATGAATTTCCCATGCATACCACTCAGTGGCCTGTCTAAAACTTTAATGCAGTAATATTATTATAACTTTCTTTCATAATTTTCAATGACTTAATAGTTCAAATTTTGTTACTTTTATCCATAAAAATTTCACAATTAAGTGTTAAAATCATTTATATTGTGACTCTGGTCTTAACACTCAGCAATAATTCCAATTTATCACTATTTTATTATCATTTAAACACCACTGTACTGTTCATAGTTACTATTTAAAGTAATTCTAAGTATTGAAGACATGTTTTTCCCTCTAACAGTTATACATTTAATTTGTCTCAGAGACACACTGATGGCATTTCTAATCTCAAACAAGATAAACACATGAAGAAAAGAGTAACTGTAGAACTCAAAAGTGGTTCTTGCTGGTGTGCTGTAAATGAGTTTGTCTTATATTTTTGTCTCATATTTGTCTTATATTTTCTAATAGTGAAGCAATGATTTCCACATACAATTTTCTTCTCACACATTTAAGAACTTGAAACATTAAGGACTTCATTACCACTCTTTTGGAGAGTGTTTAACCCTGGTAGATGTCTAATTACCACACAATTTGTAGGATAATAGATAAATTCAGAAGTTAAAATAAAATAAGATTTGCAGAAGAAAGACCACTGCCACTTCGTGGTGATAGATAAGTGACTCCAGCTGCCATTTCCTGGATAACATAAAGTTCATGCTTTCCCACAAAATTTCTCTAAACACTGATAAGCACCTGTATACTGAAGAATAGGGTGATTTGAAAGCACCACAGGCAGACTTCAGTAAATCAGGTTCAGGATGGGAATGTGGAATCCCCTTGACCTGTGCCAGCTATCCATAAGGAAAGAACAGATGCTTGTCACACCACCCAAATATAGCATTTCTGACTAAAATGAATCAAAACTTTGCCTAAACCTAAAGAAATAATATATAAAGAGTTTGAAAATAAGAAGAAATTTGGAGAAGTTTTTTTACCACCACTGCTGGGGCAGCTGATGAGCTGAACCTCCTTTCTCCAACTCATATAGGGAGCCTGTATGGATAAGCAGTAATCTATGTGTGTACCTTAGAGACTAGAATTTGCTTTTGTTTCATAATATTTCTAATATACTGTTTTTCTTTAGAATTTTGTGCTTATGCTTTGCCTTATATTGTTATTACATGGTTTTGAGATGTCTTTGCAGACAGACCCTATCACAGCCTACCATGAACCTTCACTTGTCACAATTTGTATTAAAAAAGGATGTGTATTCTATACACTGTTAGAGTTATTCCTGATAAGGTGCTGACACTGGCCAGCATATTGGGAAGGCCTGCTGAGGGCCCCCCGCCTCCTCTGCTGGCTCAGGGCCTCCCTGAAAAGGGTAGTTGAACTCACCTTGCAGTTGGTAATTCTGTCAGTGACAGTCCGCCACACACGTGACACAGACTGACTGGTCAGGCATTAAAGGGTTTCAATTTTCTGGGGACTCTGACAGTCAGGCAAAACCATCCTCTTTTCGTTACACAGCTGCTTGCTTATTCACATCTCTGGGACAAAGAAGAGAGTAAGGGTAAATGTAAAACAGCTTATGGGTTGAGGTAAATCCATTTTAAAATATTAATGCTAAAACTACATAAGCCAGCTAGGCGAAGTAAGGAATTCATTCACTACTTTCTATTAGCTGCTATGTGTTTAGCCATTTCCAGGAAAAGCAGGGCTGTATCGTATGTAACAGCTACTTCAGAAGACAGATATCAGAAGTCCTATTGTCCTCCACTTACTGTTTCTTCTCCACCTCCCCCCCCCAGCCCCCCCGCCCCGGTTTTACTGCTGCTATCATTCACTTTAGAGTTTCACTTGCTGATCCTTGTGGGTCCCTTCCAACTCAAAATGTGCGTGTGTGTGTGTGTGTGTGTGTGTGATCAGATGTAATTAAGACATGGTATAGCATTTACTTCAACAGAACTTAGTCAGCTGGGGTCAGTTGTCCTGGATGTGTACCCTCCCAACTTCCCGGTCAGTCCCAACTTCTTGCTGCCTCACTCTGGGGGCAGCATGAGAAACAGAAAGGACCTAGATGTTTATCACAAATGAGTCTCTTTAGGTCTCTTAAAGCATCATTATCAAAGGTACTAGAAAAAAGCAGGTTTCATATAAATTTGTGAAAGCATGAGTTAACAGAGTTCAGCTACAAGGTTTGCTCAATTATTTACTATATAAATGAAGCATACAAAGAAAATTCAGATTAGAATAAATTTAGAATGATTTATATGGAGACTGGGAATGCAGAATTGCAGATGCAAAAGAAGAAAAATCCTCATGTTGAGTCATGAGGTTCAGAGTGGACCTACCTGGGCTCAGGTATCAGCTCAGGCCCCGTTTTCAGCTTTCAGTAACAGTCTGAATATCACAAACTTGTGATTATGAGCTCTGAAAGACATCCCACTCAGAGGGAGATGCTGATTGTAGCCTGCTGCAGGACCACTCAAAGGGCCTCACTTTAAGACACTGTTTAAGGGCCAAAAATTGATTTTAGTAATCTGAAAATCTCCATCCTAGCCATATTCTAAGAAGTAATTTCTGGAATTTTTTGGAAGTCCAGTAACAATATTCTTGTCTCACTTTGGCTATGATTCAGGCAAATAATGCTTCAAGGTTATCAGGGAATGAGGGATTATCTCTCATTCCCTTCCCTGATGAGGAAACAGAAGTTCCTGGTAAGGACAGTGTTCTTGACAAACTTAAGGGAAGCTGTTTGCCCAGGAGCCAATCAAGGCCAAGTCCTAAGAATTCTCAAGATCCTAGTGTGTTCTGAAGAGGAAAGAGGTGGGAGGAACTATTACAATACTGTGCAAGAACTGTTCAGCAATAACTAAAATATTAATGTATCATCAACACTGTTTACATCACTGTTTATATCCAAAACAGAGTGCCATACATGCTACTGTGGAGAAAAGTAACCATCAGAGTCGAAACCCCTGATGAAGCGCCATGACAGAGAATATATAATATCCAAGCTAACTGCCTTGGGTTAAGTCGACATTTTGAGTAATAAGAAGAGGAAAAAGCACACATAACCAAAGATCACCTTTTAATTTTACATGTTTTCATCACTATGTAAAATGGACATCAGGTTTATGACACTAGCTGAGCAAGAATATTACAAGTACACCACTATGTGTTATTTTTTCCATTTGCATATGTTTTCTAGAATAAGTCAGTAATTAACTGTTTTTGTAATGCACCTGCATTAATTGACAACTCTTGCTCTGTGGAGCAAGTGAAGTACAATTGAAGAATTTTGCTTTTGGCTACTTCCTAGGCCTATATACATGGCACTCTTCACAGGAAGTCTCAGATGGCCATCCTATCACTCCAAATCAAAACACAAAGATAAGTGAAGAATATTTTATCAGATATATTCAATACTGAGGAATTTCACTTCTCTTTTTTTTTTTTTTTTTCCATTTTTCAATGTGAATCTCAGGTTTAACTAAATCTGGGATTATTTCTTCTATGTTTGCACTACTACAGTATCTGAATTAAAATATTACTCATCCTGCTACAGAAAGGCAGATTAATCGCTTCTCATGTACTACTAAGACAACAGGTTAACAACTACTTCCGTAGTCAACATGAATTCTGCACAGGCAGTACAGAACAACACAGAAATGGAACATTTGCAGGATATTAAGCTCAATTCTTCACTGCATCAGCCTCAATTTTCTATGCTTCACTGAAAAAATAGGGTCTTCCAGCTGGTAACATAATGAGCTGGACTAGACTAATTTCACATCAAAATTGACTGTAAAACAAGATTTGAATTCTAAAAGTGCAAAGAGTGGAGTTTCTTTCTTTTCTTTCTTTCTCTTTCTTTCTTTCTTTCTTTCTTTCTTTCTTTCTTTCTTTCTTTCTTTCTTTCTTTCTTTCTTTCTCTTTCTTCCTTTCTCTTCCTTCCTTCCTTCCTTCCTTTCTTCCTTCCTTCCTTCCCTTCTCAAACCTTCCCTTCCCAAACCTTCCCTTCCCAAACCTCCTCCTCCCTGTTTTACATTCACGAGAACAGAGGAAAAGCCTGACCCAGTTGTACCAAAATCCGTTTTTGTTTTTTTTTTTTGTAGTTGTGTTTTTACCTTGGTACTCTATATTAAACTCAAGAAGTTAATGATAAATTTGGATAGACATTTAATATATATATTTTCATAGAATCTTAGATGGGCATGGTCTTAAGAAACAGTTACTTTTAAATGTAAAAAAAAAACAAACCAAGAAATAAGCCAGCATTTTTCGCCTCCCACACCTTGTATGATTTCAACATCTTTTAGATTTATTATGTAAAATAAACCAAAATATGTCAAAATGCTTTGCCTTGTTCTTGTCAGATACACCTTTGTAATATGTCCAGTATCAAGAAGAGGGACTGCAAATTTTCTACAAATTATTCAGAATATTTTTCATCTTCATAGCACAGCATTACAGAATAAGTTATAACTGGTTTACATAAGTTATGAAGTTAGCCGTTTTCTTCAAATGTCTGACTCCTTTGATATTTTTTGTCATTATTCACTTTTTGCTGAATAATTCAGAACTAAAGAGTTGACTGAAACTGTAGGATAGTTAAGTTTTAATCAGTAAAAGAAACTTATCTCCTATCTCCTTCCCTTGAATAGCACAGAATCTATTACACTGGCAGATGAAGAGTTTGGTCTTTAGGCATTAGTTGAAGCAAAGCAACAAGTGTGTGAACTCTATAAATTGAGTAGTGCTGCATGGCTAAAAGTAATCAAGATTCTTAGATATCAATGTCATTTTGAAAGACTAAAAAAATAAGGGAAGATAACAGAAAAATGTTGAAATGCTTTATAGAAAATATCATTCATTATTAAACTGAAGTACTGTAGAACCAGAGTTGCAAAATCCTAGTGCACAACCCCTTTTGGAATCCGGAAACAAACAACAGCAGCCCCAGGGAGCAATACTGTAAGACTACTATGAAAATTATAGAAATTATAGATTTATCTATATAACATAGAATGTTCTTCTCTTCTCTTTCCTTTCCTTTCCTTTCCTTTCCTTTTTTTTTTTTTTTTTTTTTTTTTTTTTTTTGTTGTTTGTGGTGTTTTACTTGTGGGGTGTATTTTAAAAATATTCGCCANTTGCTGGTGTGTATTTAGCAAAAATCCCCAAAGTGGTATTGATGGAAAGATTTTCGCAGTTGATGAAGAAACATATCTGTGAAATTATTAAAAAAA
Organism: Neodrepanis coruscans; assembly: GCA_013400695.1. Lineage (NCBI taxonomy): Eukaryota > Metazoa > Chordata > Aves > Passeriformes > Philepittidae > Neodrepanis > Neodrepanis coruscans. The sequence goes on from VYZS01021418.1 coordinate 11,021, forward strand.
ACATGTATGGAGAAAAAGAACAGCAGTCTAATGTTGTAGACAAAATGGCAGGAAATATTTTCTATTTTCCAAATTAATTGTCTGGAAGAAATTTAATGATTTAGATTATTAATTTAACTATTTCATTTATCCATAACCACTTCAGCCTATGAACAATATGATGACCTCCATATAACAGTAAAAAAATATACAAAAATAGATACTTTAGTGTTAATTTAAATATAGCTTTCTACTAAAACAATTTTCATTTGAGAACACATTCTACATAGTGTCTGATCTTATATCTGAACTGATCTCATATCTGATTTAGACTTGTCCATTTATAATCTTTTGGTTCACAAAGGACATATTTTAGTCATGTACAGGCACTTAGTTCAATATTGTGCAACTTTGTTTTTGTTTTTGTTTTTGTTTTTTTACTCTTGAATATCATAGCATATTTATTCTCAAATTATTCTTTGTGGAAATAACATTCTACACATTTTTTAGCAGGAAAAAACCTTACTTAAACAGACAAAGATTCTTAAACTCTCAAGGTTAAAGCTAACAAGGAGTTATGAAAATTTCTGAAAGTGTTCCCACAGCATTATAGGGAGACTTGAAAAAATGTTAAAATTTTAACTTGCATTTCCAATGTCGAATATTTCTTAATTCTACTTCACTTGATTTAAACAAATATTGATTTTTCTTCTCTATGTTCTCTTGCCTATATTTAAGAATGTAGACTAATTTTAATAACTTCTTCAAATCCTCCCACACTTTTAAGTGAAAACAGAATATTAGAAAACCTTTCATAACTTCATTCTTATATGAAACAAACATATAGCTTTTTTCTTAACTGTTCATCCTCAGCTTATGCAGAGACTACAAATTTTTTTCGGTGTTGAAAATGGGCTTATTTTTTATTCCTCACAAGAAGAATTTTTCATTTCCTCACATAACTTCCAGTAGTGGTGAACAGTTGATAGAATCTGGTTTCAAAATTTGGGATCAAAACAAAACATGCTGATGGAAGAAATTCAACTTAAGAAAAATATTTAAGCATTGAAGGGGAATTTGACTTGTGTTCACTCTTGCAAATAACAGTCAGCTTTCATTTTAGTTTGTAGGCTTGCACCAAATAGCTTTTAGGAAAGCTTGAGGACAATATTATGAGTCATTTGGAATCTGTTTCTTTTTTCTCTTTTCCTTTATTTGTGGAGTCAGACAAAGTCTTGATAACATTATTATTTATCCAACCTGTCTTAGATGTGCAGATGCATTATTAAGAAGATCTACATCTTTTCAACCCTGACTTCTCACTCCTGATAACCCAGCTACAGAATCTGTCAAAATGAGCTGAAAGTGTGCCAAAATCTTGCCACAGAACTGCTTATGCTAACACAGGCCTATGCTTTAGCATAAGGCAGAACATAGGCTCATCACTCAGAAAAATTCAACACAAACTTACAGTTTTATTTTACTGATAATTTCAGCTATAGTTAATCTTTTCTCACTGATATGCCCAGGATTTTTAGGGGATACTTAGGATATTAGCTTCCTGAATTGAAACTACTGCTGGTATGAAAAGCTTTGATTCAAAAACAGGACAAGGGTGAAGGATGACTTCACTGTCTTGTCAAATTTACATATTCTTACAATGTCTATATATATATATATATTCTGATAATCTCTGTAAAGTATTTCTTATGTATATGTTGAAGGTAGTGGAGTTAATCATCTAGGCCTGTCATATTCACACTCCGAAAAACAGTAGCTAGGGACGTCATGGAGTCAACAACCCTGAAAGCATCCAAGAAACAACTGGATGTGGCACACAGTAGTATGGTATAGTTGATATGGTGATATTAGTCGAAGGTTGGACTCGATCCTGGAGGTCTTTTCCAACCTTGGTTCCATGATTCTATGCTGTTACAGAATGCATTGCACACTTTACTTATTCAAGTAAAGTGACACAAGGATACTTAGCAAACACTTTGCATCTTTGGAGTTGTATAAAATAAGAGTGACAAAAATAAAACAAGAGAAAGTACTATATGAAGAGGAAATCTATTTATTTTTGTTTTTAGCCATAACAATTAAGTCAGTTTTAAAAATTCATATTATAAACCTTATTCATAGAGTTATAGATTTATTTTGATATTTATTTTGTGATAGCGTCAATAGAAAAATGGAAAACTAACACCCACTAAATTGGATTTATGTATGGAAAGAAATTAATTCAAATGCCAGTAGAATAAAAATAATATATATGTTAGTGAGTTACGATTTCAATGAGAATGGCCATACCATCGATATGCTTGTCCCTGTTGATTCCTATAAAACAAATGATCAAGATCAAGAACATGTAAAATCATCCCTGACTTCAAAAAAGGGTATTTTTAAATCTTAGCTTGAAAACATCATGTAGCTTCAGAAATACTTTTGTTACATTATTCTCAGACAAAAATAGAGCTCTGAGCTTAGCTTCAGTTTTCCCTTGAAAATACATAAGGTCTGCAATAGGTCAGTGCCTTCCTCTTTATAGTTAGTGACAGCAGAGCAACAGTAATTTGGTAAAACACTTTGATTTCATGCTACAGCTGTTAGTGGTTGAGCCTTCAGTTAATCTATTCTTGCAAGTCACAAAATACTTCCACTGTTTCTCAGTTAGAGGCTAAAGTAATCACAATGCAGCGTCCTTAAGAGAAGGATATGAAGGGATTCTCAGTTATTCTAAATTGCCAAAGCTCTATTATTTGCTGTCAAGACCTTTCAAACTGTACTGACAGAGGCTCTTGTCAATAGCTGTACTTAATATTCTGCTTCAATGAGTTATAACTTTATTTTCACATAAAGTTTGTCAAGGGGGAAAAAAAAGTTTATTCACATTTCCTTTAGTAAGTTTCCTAGAAAGTGTGACTTAAAGTTTGGTGAGCTGACCACAAAAAATATCCAGATACCCACATAGCATTCACTCAATCCCTCTCCTATGCGATGAAGAGAAAACAGAAGGAAGGCAAGAGGACTCATGGAGCAAGATAAAGGCAACTTCACAGGGAAAGCAGAGCTGTGAACTTCCATAGAACAATGAAGGATTTTATTCCCTGCTTCTTATCATTTTCATGCTGGAATCACACCCTACCTTCCCTACAGCAGGCCCAACAGACAGGATCTATGAAACAGAATCTTCTCTATTGTCTTTACACTCAGATGAATAAGGTGATTCAAGGGATAGGGGGCAATGGTGACAAATTACTGCCTGGTTCAGTAGACATGTCTCCTCTGTGACTGCCCCAACTTCCCATATGCCCTGGCATAATAGTATAAGGTTCTGTAAGTGGAACCAAACAATGATAAGCAAGCATACTGCTTTATCCAGCTTCGAGATGCATCTAAGGTTAAGTTAGCCTATGCCCCACACAAAAACCTCCTTTCATAACGCTCTGCCATAGGAGACTCTCTCCTGAGAGGAACAGAATGCATCCCAAAATTGCTTCTTAGGCAAGTCTTCTGTTTCCTTAGGGCTTGGATTAAAGAGGCGAAGAGAAACCTTCTTACCCTGGTACAGCCCTCTGTCCATTATTTCAGGTTGGGAGCAATGAAGTTACAAGCACCTCAAGGACAATCAAGAGAGACCTCATGGCCTTGGGATTACTGGCTAAGGAATCAAGAGGATAATAGTGTCTGTCCTTCCACTTGAAGGGAATGATGAGAAAAGAATCAAGGAAGAGTCAGAAGATCAATACCCGGCTAATGTCAATCGGCAGAATTTGGTGGGGTTTGATCATGGAATAGTTTAAACAACACCAGGCCAGATGGTGACAGGTGGAGTGCAACTGCCTCAAAGTGGGAAAAGAATCTTTGCACAGGAGTTAGCAAGGGTCATTAAAAAAGCTTTAAACTAGATTTGAAAGGGAAATGGGATAAAACAATTTGTCTAGAGTTAAAACTCAGGGTAGCACAATAATGTTTGAGGGATGATGTGCTAGTGAGGACCTTTGCTCTACCCTTTCAATGAAGATAGAGGATGGAGATTGTTGTGGGTTGGAAACAAAAGTTGTGGGAGATAAACCGGTTTTCCCTCCCCCCCTGTCCTTCTCCTCCCTTTTTAGGGATGGGGAAAGGGCTTTTTTGGGCTTTTTGGAGATTTTTTGAAGGTTTTTGGGAGGGGAGGGGGAATCGGGGCTGAGTTAAACTGTCCTTCCTGTGTGTTTGAGGCGGGTTGCCATGGCGATGTCGGCGGGTGCCAGCTTGGAGCCACTTCATTGCGGCATGAACCCACTGGCTCCCACGCAGCTGGGGACAGGGTTGGTCCCTGCTGCAGCCATGTCTCCCGTGCAGCCATGTCTCCTGCGTGTGGCGGCTGCCTTCCCCCTTCCCGGGCTGGTGCCCTCTGCAAGGCTGCACTCAGACGCGGTGCCGGCAGCAGCGCGGGGGCCAGCCGGCATGGCGTGACCCCGGTCCCAGTGGAGGCGGGCGGGTGCCTGCCGTGGCCCAGCGGTCTTCCCGGTGGGGTGAGCGGGGGTGCCCTGCCCCATCCCTGGGTCGGGCGGCAGCCCAGTCCCCGCAGTAGTCCCAGCTCAGTGCTGTGCACATGTGCGGTGAGTCTCCTGTGCACATGGGATGGAACGGAGCTGTCGGTGGCCCCCTGCGGCTGGGGGGCCGCCACAGCAAGCAGCAAGGACTGGCACAAGTCGGGGCGGCCTGGTGGCGGTGCCGGGAACCCCAGGTCGCCCGTCAGGGCTGTGAGGGACCCACGCCCCTGGCCGAGGGTTGGCCACATGGTGCTGCACTGCCGTTTTGGCTCGTAGTGGAACTTCTCACTAGGGACGGTTCCTGGGCACTGGCCATCCAATCCAGGGGCGACTTGAGACCGGGAAGCGCCCTGTGCCTGTGCGAGATTGGTCACCTATAAAAGGGTGAATGCAGCAGCCATCTTTCTCTTTCGGGGCTGGAGCTGGTCGGGACAATATCTCTGCTTGTCTCAGTGCCGAGTGTTTCAGCGGCGTGGGCTAAACGGCAACTTCAGCGACAGTGGCACGGGCTAAAGACCACATCTTTCCATCAGAGGTGGTATTTCCTTCTCGGGGAAAGGGTAGGGTAGGGGCGAGGGTCCTTTAATTTTTCCGGTGTCTTTCAGGAGCCTCCGGCAAAGACCCTGCGCTACCCTAATGCTTTCCGTCATCAGCCGCTGGTCCTGGAAGAGATTAATTTGTCTGTCTTTGCGTTTTATTGTCGGTTTTCTGTGTGTGTAAAATAAAACCTGTTATTTGTGTTGGGTTTTTTTGTGTGTGTTGCTTCTATTGGATCTCTCTTGTCAGTACCAAGAGAGTAAGTGGTAAAAGAGAGTCCTAGTGGTAAAACCACGACAGAGATCCATGTTTTAGCAGAGACATAAGGGTTATTGATATATTTGACATGAGAATGATCATGTAGGAATTAAAGCTTCTCCCCCCCAAAAGGTGTTGGCAGCAATAGCCTAAGTGAAGTACATCTACAATAACATTTATTATATTATGATTAAATATATTCTACCTGTAAGTGTTTAGTCTCTTTTCATTTACTATAAGGACATAGAATTCTACTAGCTTGAGCCTAGATTTAAACCTTTAAAACTTCAAATTTTTGCAATTGAATTATAACATAAATTTCTCTTTGTAATCCACCTTGTTTTCTTCTTCCTGTGTCTTAATATCAAATTCTGATAATCCAGATTGCATACTGGTAGAAAAAAATAAATTTTCTAGATACCTTCATGTCGTGGGGAGAAGGTGAAAGTAAAACCGAACTTTTTTCCTCCCATGTGGGGTCCCCGGTGGTCGCACGGGAGCCCGTCAGTCGTGCGCATGGGACTGGTGGCGGCGCGGCAGCGGCGGCAGTGGCGGCTCATCCCGGGCGGTGGCGGGGCTTGGCTCGGCTCAATGTGGTCGCGCCAGCACGCGGAGACCCTGCGGCGGGGCCCCCCTCCTCCCACAGCGGCACGGGGGCTCTGACTCCAGCGCTCATGCGCCGGAGCGTGGCAGGGTCGGGCCGAGCCGCAGAGTGGCAGCGCCGGCAGGAGTGGCGGTGCCAGTGGCACCAGTGGCACCAGGGCTGCGCCAGCCCATGGAGCAGCAGCGCCGGTCTTGCGGCAGCAAGCACGTGGCACTGGCGGCAGCGGCCATTAATGGAAGTGCCCTCCCGGGGCATGTGGCATTTCCAGACGGCCGCAGTGATTCCCGTGAGCCACTGTGTACACGGGGCGGGCCCCCAGGGGGGCTGACCAATGAGAAGAGGGCCAGCCCCTGGGGACCCATCTGGGCAGGCACGGATCGGGACCTCCTTATAAAAGGGCCGGACGGCCATCATTTCTCCCTCTTCAGCTTTGGACGTGGCTGTNGTCTCTCCAGGAGCCCAGAAAGAGACCAGCACTATTTCCTGAGCATCCTCCTCCCAACACAGGCCCTGGGAAAGTCTAATTTGTCTGTGTTGTTGCACTTTATTTGCTGGGTTTTGTGTGTGCGTGAAATAAACTGTGATATTTGTGTGTTTTCTTCATTTTGGGGTGTGTTTGTGGCTTCTCTCGGAAATCTCTTGTCCAAAATCGCTAAATTTTGTGGTAAAACCACAACACTTCATTATTTAAACTTCTCTAGCATCAATTTAAGATCTAACCTTTTTTCTAAATTTAGGGGATTTTTTTTTTTTCCCAGTCAAGTAATTATGAGAATTAATAGGTACTCTAGAAGAGTGACGGGAATGCAATTTTCAATCTGCATATAGCACTGGGGACAGAGAGGAGGATCATGACAGTCTTTCACTACTAGATGAGAAGCTTTTAAGGATGCTGTCACACAATTTTTAGAAATCTTTTTAGATGTTCTTCTTCTTCCGTTTGCAAGTATATCCTTACAATATGGCAGAATTTGTGACAAAAGCATACAATTTATTGACACAATTCTTAGATGCCTCACTATCATACAGGAATCTTTTTACATTGTACCTAGTAGAGACTTCTACTGTCTAGGTATGTTAATTTTTCTCCAACAACAAAGAAACCCAAACAAACAAGCAACTACCAGAATACAGGCCTGTTGCTGTAGTCTGAAAGGTAGTAAGAGACTTGTGTTCTCCGGTGCTGATAAGGACAAGTGGCAGTTATGAGGAACAAGTTGTTTGGGTTTGATCTTGTATCACAGTACAATCAGTTGTCTGTTTTTAGTGACTGGTTTCTTAAGCATCCTATATGGAAGTCAGCAAAGAGAGAGTAGCTGTACAGCTAAGGCCTTTTAAAATAAGTTTTTACAGTAATTATGATATGTACAAGTGAGAGAAAGTAGAAGTTTCTGTTGGTGTGGTTTAGTGAGAGGGGGAATATGAGATCTGATTATTCAAAGGTTTCTTATCATAATGTGCAAATATGAACTTCAAATGTGTGATTTGTCCTCCAGAAATACCAAGAAAAGTGAGTTTTTCCTTATTAACTTTTCTGAATTGAGGCCTTAATTACCATGCAATTGCTACAACTATGCATATAAAATGTGTATAGCAAAGCATTTTTCTGTGACTTTTAACTCAGAAGTAGTACAACAACTTAAATATTTTAAATGCCATTGAAATGCCGAGGCTTAAATATGACAGTGCAGTAACTTTTTGCAGTTACCAAAATCTCTTGTGAATCTTGGAAAATATAGCCTTTGATATGGAATTGAAAATGTACGTGTATCAAGAAGACAGAGCTTATAATTTTATATCCATTTATCATGTGGTTAATCAACATTTTCTAACTTGGAGCTATCTAATTTTATTCCCATTAGCTTGTACTTGTACCACTGCTGCCTCATTTAAAGAGTGCTAGTCACCATTATTACAGGGAATCACAGTTACCTAGGCGATAACCCAATAAAACAATCTTCCTGATGCAGCTTCTCCAGTCAAGCAAAGAACACCATAATAATACCCTACATATGGCGCTTTTCATCCCAAAGTACTTCACAAATTATATACAGAGAACATCACAAAACTGCTGCAGCTTCTAAGCAGTGATGGATGTAAGGCAACCAGCATATCAGATGCTATTTGAGACCAATACGGAGGAGGAAATTTAAGTGACACTTTTCCTATTATTAAATTGTTCCCGCATTTCCTGTATCTGTGCACACAAGAAAAAAAACCCTCTCTTTAACATATTTTCTATGGTGTACACGGAGGAAAAAACAGAATGAGAGGAAACTCTGAAGGGAAATAATACAATAAATGGGCCAATATTGCTTAGTGTTGAACTGGCCCTTATAGCAAATATAACCACATGTTTACAGGAATAAGATATTTCTTTTCAGTGAGCATGATATGACAAAGCAACCTATAGTTGTTGCAGCACATTTCCCAGAAACATAAATTCAAAAACTCTTAGCTAACATGCTGAATTCCTTAAATTCCTGTAATCTAAATACAGCATGTGCAATCTTGCACATTTCACAGATCAGGTTTGCACAAGTCTGAGACACTTAAAGGGTGGAGCCAAGAGAAGGCGACACTATTAGCCTTGCTATTTACCTTGCTGTCCCATTCCTCCCACCCTTCATAGTAAACAGGTATAAAATTCAATTTCATGGAAGACAAAAATATAACTCCCTTACATCTCATGTCACTCAAAATATACGCTTGACTGTATTGATCACAAGTATTAAAAATTAAATTTCAGTATCTGCAATTTCTTTCTGTATAAGAAGAACAGTTACACCTTTGGATGTTAAGGCTTTCTTTATTTTGGGGTCAGGGGAAGTGATAAATTTTCTCCATACATGACCTGATCTTTATTAGTGATATGGATGTTACTGTCACTAATAGTTTCTAAAAGCCTAGATTTTTTAAAGAGCAATTTTTGCCCTTAATAAGAATATAAAAAACAACCTTAGATTTGCAAATGCTTATTCTTAAATTTTACAAGTTTTTAGTTATATTTTATTGCACTGTTATTTTACTGGGTTTAGAGTACCTTTCCCTTCTCAAAACAATATGTATGTACAGTTCTGAGCAAACTGCTAAATGTTTCCAAAAGTTTGCAGTCTTTTTCAGATCTGCAGCAGCCTTGGAAAAGTTGTCAGTCATTTCACAGCCATGTAAAACATGGTCTAGGTAGGTGCAAATGACATGCAAGCTACAAAAGAGTTGAAAATAGATCTCATGAAACCTAAAATCTAAAGAGGAGACATTTTTTGCGACATATAGGGTATTTATGTCCATATTAATCTGACATAGGAAAACCCTTACCCTGTCTTAGATATTAAAAACTGAGACAGGTTGACCATACAACCTAATTTTTTAGAACCTTACAAATGGGGTACAAAACTCCTGATTTAGTTTTCCAATAATCCTGAACCTGAAACTAACTTTTAAAGTTGGACTAACTAAATATTATAACACAAACATGGGAAAACCAGAATGCTGGAAACACATTATATAGACATAAATGGAAAAATAACCCTTGAGAGAAGAAACAAAAGTATCATTAAAAGCCAGAGGGAGTACACAAAGATTGAAATCATTGAGTCGTTGATTCACAGTACAAGTAATAATAATTTCTCCTAACTCTGAATACACATGAAATGATAATACGGTATGTATGTAGCATATTTTTTTCTTAGATTAGATATATTCTGCTTAAATATGTAATTTTCTTATTTTTCTTCTTAATTCTTCCAATAACAGTACAAGAAGTTGTAAATTCAGTCAAATGATTGACTCTTGTAACTGGAATGCTGTAAATAAATAAGTGAGAGACTTTGTGCAATTAAAGCGAGAGATATAACACATGAAGGAGAAGGTGGTGGTGATGATCTTGAAAATGTGAAAAGTAGACGGCAATTATTTTCATTCGGATTCATGCATAAAGAAAGGGAGGTCTAAAGTTATCTCTCTAAGTTACCAATGTTGAAATTTAGGAGCAGAAATATAATAAGAAACATGCACCTGAAAAATTATAATAGACTGGAAATTGGTAAATTGGCTGAGCTAAAAATTTTCAGGGTAGTGAAGACATGATGTCATTTTACTCCAAAATGTTTCTGAAGAAACAATTCCTTCCAAACTGTCCTAAGAATTTACAAAATAAGAAGAATAAAGATAATTTTATTAGATACTGAAATGAACATTCTGGTTGCAAATTTGTGTGTTACATATAATGTTACAAGAAACACTTTTGAAGAAATTATTTAAATGAGGGTAGTTATAAACTTATCATGGCAGATATCTCCTAGGTTTTAATAAAAATGTTCTTATAAAGATACAGGTAACAAATTTATTATAAATACTAGTTTAACAACACTGGAAGAGGAAATGGTTGCTTCCGGAATCTCTCATGGTTTTCTATGAGGTGTAGTTTATAATCCCGATAAAATTTTGATTTAAACTTTTGGTTAATCTAGTTCTTAAATATAGTTACTCTTGTGCATTTTTTATAATCTAAAATAACTAGCTGAAGACATATGCTATAGTATAAAACTTAACATTGACATTATCTTGATTGTTTGATAATGAAATTCACAAAGGTTGAATTCATTGTTTATCTAAGGCTAAAACAGCCTGAACTGTTTGATCCCTTATGCTAATTATTTTGTATTTTGTGAACACTGTGAGTTCCCAGAAGTAGATCCACCAAGATGTTTTGTCTCAATGTAATACACTTCCTCATTTGCAAAAGCCTGAACCTTCTGACCTGGAATTTAGCAGGACCTGAAGCAAGTCAGTATCTCACATATCTTGACACGTTTGTATTTTCTCATATCTGGCAGCCTCTTGGAAAGGCAGCAGCGTGAGTGTTTCTCTTCTAGCACCTTGATTAACTGTCTTAAAATGCAACAAAGTATGTCCTCTTTCATTTTATCTGGTTTGAGAGACCTCTGTTCAAGACCAACATCTATCAATATGATCATTTAGGAGCAATATGTTTCATACTTCCATTTCAAGAACTTGGTGTGCACACCAGCCTCCTGCAAACTGCTGGTTTGGCTGTAATTTGAGCATTCTGTAATGTAGTAAATCACTTTAGATTTGAGAAGCATCTATATTATGTAACAGTAAAAACAAACATACATTTACATGCTTTAACATAATTAATTAAAAAAGGATTAATCCCTTTTAAAAAAAATATTTTCTACTTTGACATCTGATACCACAGTATCTGCATAACATTTTAATTCCCCAGAATGTTCAGCATGTAAAATATGAAAATATGGACTATTGACGATATTTTAAAAATAAAGAGATCTCTCCTCTTTCTTTTTAAAAATAGTACAAATATATTTACTCATCAAAACCTTAGCTATTATAAATTAATTTTTTTTATAAATCACATGATATTATTCACTTGTGCATGTGGCAAATGGGATGTCTGTTTCTCATTAGACAACAGGGGGAGTAAATACAGCTAATTTATATGATTTTCAGGTTATTGTAGGAAAGTGAAATGTAGTCTGCTATTCATTTTCACTTCTGGGGCCCACCTGTCAGCTTCTACATTTCTAAGAAAAAATAATGTACCAGTGCTAAATTTACTTGTTGTTGTTGGGTTTTTGTTGTTGTTGGTTTTTTCCTTTTATCTCAGCTTTCTTATTAGAAGTCATACCCATAGTTAATCACTGAAAATTAACTTATTTGTAGCCATAAATACCTTCTGAGAATGGAAAATCTGGATTCATGAGGCCCTTTCAAAGCACTATAATGTGGTAAGATATTTACTTAGTCTAATTAAATCTCCTTGCAAATTTTCAGATTTTCCTGCAGCAGATCTAGCCCTAGTCTGAAACTGTCTTTTCAGTTTAAGGCCAGAGAGTGATGAGATGAAGACCAATATGAGCAATTTCTGAGAAAATACAGGGATATGGGTCAGAAAGACAGAGTAAATCCAGATAGTACAATTTTGACAATAACCATAACAACCTGCTACCTGTTAGAAGAAAAAAATATATGATTCGTATAATGTATAATGTATAGTGTAGTGTTTTGAAGGGAATTAGGAATTAGATGAACAATGAAGAGAGGATCTTGAAGCACAGAAGGCAAATGAGACAGAGCTTTAAGATGCAGCATTGTAGATCTTTTCTTCATAGTGGGTTATTCAAATCTTGTAAAGCAAGTTATGAAATATGTGAAAGAAAAGTTGTATTTTAAATGATGAAGCTTGAAAGGTTTTTAAATGATAAAACAAGAAAGATAGCACAGAAAGAGAACCAAAAATAAAAAAGGAGAAAAAGGACTTGCAAAAAGTTTATGTCCTTTGTATTGTGTTTTGTGCATCTCTAATTTTAGCTGCTTTCGGTCAACTCAGTGACTAACTCGGAGCTCACTGTGCAACTTTGTTCATGGGAGGATTTATTCCATTTCCTCTGATACTTTACTTTCTGTTTCCCAATCTTATCAGAATTCTTTTGAGCTGCAGTCTTGCATCTCTTTGGATGACGCTTCTTTGCTGCTGCCATATCCTGCAATCCTTGATGCCTTCTCTTTCTCAGCAGATATAGTTGCTCACTAAGGAAGAAGCACTCTCCTCTCTTCCAGAAAATCCACATTACTCACTCACTCACAAGAGAGAATACAATAACACAGAGAGCACATGTGTAAGTCCTACACTATTTATCAAATAGGTTCAAGTGAAGCTCTCACTAAATGGAACAAAATCTTTTTTTTTTTCATTCCAGATTTAAAAAACAGCATCAATAAAAGTTTTCGTTGTTATAGTTTATTTATTATTTACACATAATAAATTAAACACTCCTCTGAAACAGCTATTCCATTTGATTAAGACATTTCAGAGGCTAATTTACCTTTCTGTATATGCAAGATGCTGTTTTTACCAACTGTGCAGTTTTCTCTAGCTTCATATATGGAAAATGTTTATATAAATCCTTTAAAAAACAGGCAAGATATCAACCTTGCAAGGTCATTCTTGAGTTGCTTAATTAAAATACAAATTGATTTGCAAGTACCATTCAGTATTTTGACACTGAGCTAAGAAAATAATGCTAGAGGGTTCTCTCTGTTTCACTAGTGTTTCAAGACCAATAAAACTAGTACCAATTATAAATACAACAGTCTTATTCTTGCCTAAAGCAAAAGGAGATGGATGAAAGCTATTTTCATAACTACCCATAAAGCAAATGGACTCTTGATCAAATAACATTATTGACAAGGAAGACCAAGAAAAACTACATAAAAGTAGAAATTAGTCATATTTACGATAACCTGTGCAATTTGTAGAGTCTTATAGCAAGTTCCAGTACAGTTATGAATTTTCATTCTCTAAAGGCAGCGAGAAGTTTGCTGAAAACAACTAAAGCAGTTTGCATGGATGCAATTTTTTATTTACATGTGTGTTCATTGTCTGTATGATTATATTGGCAGAACTGGAGTTCTGCTGTTCTGACACAAAAGAACGTGACTTGGTTGTCATCTTAAATTCCCTGCGAATTATGATGTGGGATCAGAGAACCTGCCAAGGCATAGAATTTAATTATTTCAGTGGTGAATTTGTGCATCTTAGGCAAGTGAGGTGAGGAAATTTTTGTGAGAGTGGAGATATTTTGGGATGACCAAATTCATCAATACCGTTATGAGGTTAGATACCTTTTAAATAACTGCACACCAAAACATCTGTTTTCTGCAAGGTGTTATGAAAAAAATAGGCAGTGAAGGTTCTCTAAATATTTTTATCATTTAGAAAATAATCCAACAATTAGAGGCAATTTCTCTTTTTATTTAGTTATTTTTATATTTTATTGTCATAACTACTTAATCTAAATTAATTTTATGACCATATATTGATTGTTTGCTCCAATTTTTATTGTACAATGGAAGTATTTTTAATACTTGATCAATTTTCTACAACTCTAGCACTATGTTATCCCTTATTATCAGCTTCATGGAGTTTCATGACATATCTCAGCTGTGATACAACAGGGCCAGGTTGCTAGGAAATTGTCCTTGTAGCAGAACTGATTTCCTGTGCTTGCAGCTACTCATTTCCACTTACACATTCTTTTCACCTCCCTTTCTTTTAAAAATTCAGTCTCTACATTTGATTTCCCAGAACTGAAGCAGAAGCATCTCTTTGATAGTGCTGCTGTGTGAACATGGCTAAGAGAAGCACTTGCATCAGGACCCTGAGCCCCTTTCCCTTGGGTTTGGGTAAGCAGCCTAATATACAACCATCTGATCTGAAACTGGCATAAAGAAGCTTCTTGAAAAAGGGCTGGAAAAATCCTTTCCAGAAGCTCTCTCCCTTTATTTGGCACCTCTTACCCTGCCTTTGATGTGGTACTGCTGACCTGAACTCAAAGCTTCACCCATGGGCTGAAAATCCAGCCTGGATTTGGCCTGTCCCTGACCCCATTTCCAAGGCCCTGCCAAGCCATCCTGATTGAGGGGACCATAGTGTCCCTCTCCATATCTGTCGTGGACCGCAATCCACAGGCCCATATCCCAGCCTGGGCCTCAGCTGATCTCCATCCCCAGGGAGGTGGCAAAGGCCTGATGCTGGGGCTGGAGCTATGCCAGCGTACTGCAGCTGCCCTGCAACAGTCTGCCAAGTCCTGCCCTGATAGACCCTGACTGCTTTGTTTTTCCTTGTCCACAAACAAACTGTCCTATACTACATCGTAAATCTCTGCAATCAAAAGGTTTTCTGAAAAGCTCAATGCAGTTGAAATAATGAAAAGAAACCAGTTAATAGAATTTTCCAGGTAGTTTTAAAAAGGATCACATGAACACAGCTTTGAGTCAGAATAACCAATGCTCCCAGATGACTGTGTTTTGCTTAATGAGAAAGGACTGAGAAAGAAATTTGAATTTGTCAGCTGAGATCCTTTGATTTGTCTGACAGAGTTTAAGAATATGACTATAATTGCCACCAGTAAATTTAGATTTAGAGATAAAAAATCCTCAAAAACTTCAAATTTTTTTCATTGATGAGATTACGGGTTTGGTTTACAGATAAATTATGCAGATATATTGTAGATCCACAGTATTTTTGTTAAATAAGTGAATGAGTGTCACACACTAAATTAATTGATTAATAACACTGTCCACTGTAAAAAAAAAAAAAATTATGTTAAAATAATTTAGAAAGTTAACAGGGATAGCTCAAAAACTATGTATGTAAAAGGGATCTTCACCTGGTGTGGATTTTCCATTGTGTTCTGGCTACCTGCAACGCTGTTAATTAAAAAATTAGACAGAAATATGGATCACTACTGACAACATTTTCATGTATAAAAGTGGCTGGTACAGTGAAGAGTATTAACAAGAGCAAATCAAAGAGACATAACTGGATCATTTTGTGAGTTAAGCCATTCAAAGAAAATGCAGTTTAACATAGCTAAAAGACATATCAAGAACAAGTTCATGGCTACATAATAGAGACTGCTCTGAAAATCAGCAGTGGGATGGAAAGATCTTTTCTGATGAACACATATTTGCACCAGGGGACAAAGTCATGGGTTGTTCTACAGTTAGCTGCAAACCAAAAAAACTCATCACTCTCTCACACTTCTTGTGGTGTACTCAGTGTGAGTCAAATTGCCTCAGTGTGAGGTAAGATAGGTGGTCCCCCTTCCTTTCCAGCTGGAAAAATGGTCTTTTTATCACTATGATAGATTTTCTGCTTTTTTGCATTCCTATTTCTCTTCTTGTATTATCTTCCTTTCCCTTGTGTCTTTCCAGTTGCTTCATAAGAGTGAGATTATTCACAACTGCAAGGTAAATCAAAGCATCATAGAGGAAAATGAGAGCAGCATTCACCAATAGTCAGTATCATTTACGTCTAACAATAAAAGACCAGAGATAAATAAACTGGACAAGGGGAGTCAGGCCCTCACTATCATCCATGATTTCTAAAACTTTCCTCAAACTTATATAAAAGTCTGAACAAAATTATAGGGATGAAGAAAAACAAATCAATTTTATTATAAGGCTGAGAAGTCTTAAGACAACTCTGTCTAATTATACTTTTGACTCTAAATCATGAAACAAGTAAGTGGAGTAAGTGTAGTTTCTACCTTTGTACTGCTAGATTTCAAATTCTGAATATATTTTTTATGTTTATGTTTAAAAATGTATATTGAAAAACTGAGAGGAACTGAGAAGAGTAAAATTATCTGTGTACTGAGAATTTTTATCTCTTAGAATTTTAGTAGGTCATAAGAAATAAATTTAAAAAAACACCCCCTGGTAGAAGTTATATTTCCTTTCCTTTGGTTGAGAAAAAATATTGAGAGGTAAGTAATTTTTTTTTCCTAGTGAAAAAGAGATATATGAAGAAACTAGTGAGTATAAATTCAAGCCTTTATATTGTTCTGAATTAATTTTGAACTATTTTTAATAAATGGCTACTTTCTAAAGAGGTCACTGAGAACAACTTTCACTATCCATGGAAATATAAACTATTTGACTAGACACGGTCCTGAGCATCCTGCTTGACCTGGGCCTGCTCCAAGCAGGGATGTTGATCCCCTTAGAGAACGCTTTCCAACCCATGTGGCATTTCTGTGATTCTGCAATTTTTACCATGTTTTATGGTACAAACACTCTTAACTTGACTCATCAAGTCAAGACTCATCATGGCATTTTGGCTATGTGCTTAAATTGTTATGAGAAATGTATAAACCTGTGTCAGTACAATCTTTTTTGTTTAGTGCCCATTGCTGTTGTCACCATTCACATCCTGATGCAGAAGATTACTAACCATTATAATTTTTGAACTAACATTTTTCCAAGTGATATATCCTTATTTGGTCTCTTGTCTTATGCAATCAATATACAGCTATTACTCAGTTTATTCAGTTGTTACATTATAATTTCTACATAGACAAAAGAGAGGTCATGGAACTTTAATTTTCCTCCGTTCAATAATTAACAAGTTTTTAAAATGTTCCAATTCTGGTCATTCTACTTACTAGCTACTCATATATCTCCCATGGAGAGATTTAAATTCTCATATACCTCAATGTGAATTCTTCCTATCTATTCAGAGCCTTTTGTAGTAGTGATATAAAGGAAGCCAATACAGCAATATGTTATTCTTTCATATATAGTGATAATTACATGGTCAAGAAATATAATATGTCCAGCCACAAACTATTAATCCAAGGATTTTTAGTGAACTCTTAGTTAAAAATAATAGCTTCAGCTATACAAGTAGGATAGAGTCATAAAATAATTGAGGTTTGAAGGGAAACTTTGGAGGTCATCTAGAAACTGTTTGCTCAAAGCAGAGATATGTCAGTTACAGAAGGTTGCTTATGGTCCTATACATTTGAGTCTTAAATATCTCTAAAGTTGGAGATTCTGCAGACTCACTGGTCACTTGTTCTAGTGTTTGATAATTCACATGGTGAAAAAAAAAATAAAATCTGATGCAAGTTTTCCATGTTCCAACTTGGTTTTGTTGTCTTGTATTCTTCCATAGTATAATGCCGAAATCTGGATCTATCATCTCCATTCTTTTTAGTGAGGTGTAGAAAGCAGTAACGGTCTCCCTCTGAGCCTTATCTTAATCTTATGCCTTTTCCTCAGCCTCCTTTCATATTGTTGTTGCTCCAAAACCTATCTTGGTAGTCCTCCACTGGACCTACTCCAGTTTCTCAATGCCTTCCCTGTACTGCGGAATCAAGATCTGGACACAGCTCTCCAAGTGTGATCTTACCAGTACTGACTAGAGAGGAAGAATCATTTGACCTTATTTACTATGAGGACACATGGCTGGCTCCCATTAAGTTTTGTTTCCACAAAGATTCCATGGGGTTTTTTTTTGTTTTGGTTTGGTTTTTTTTAATATAAGGCTGCATCTTGTGAGTCTCCATCTGCTAGTTATTCAAGGATAGCCTCTTGGTGTCCCTTTTTTCATCCAACATGAGACGTGGGCTTTTGCCTTTGCATAATCTCTGTGAAGATCTCATTAGATCTCTTTATTTTCCTAATTTTGCAACAGTAATTATTTATCCTTGAATATTTTNACACAGCTCTCCAAGTGTGATCTTACCAGTACTGACTAGAGAGGAAGAATCATTTGACCTTATTTACTATGAGGACCACATGGCTGCTCCCATTAAGTTTTGTTTCCACAAAGATTCCATGGGTTTTTTTTTTTGTTTTGGTTTGGTTTTTTTTAATATAAGGCTGCATCTTGTGAGTCTCCATCTGCTAGTTATTCAAGGATAGCCTCTTGGTGTCCCTTTTTTCATCCAACATGAGACGTGGGCTTTTGCCTTTGCATAATCTCTGTGAAGATCTCATTAGATCTCTTTATTTTCCTAATTTTGCAACAGTAATTATTTATCCTTGAATATTTTAAATAATTATTTCACATATTGAATCTGACACTATATAATCTGGTTTTTGTGGGTTTATGTTTATTTTTTTAATCTCTAGTCCATATGCCTTGTAATATGTAGCTGCACTACATTGTCACATTTGTTTGGTATTGTGTATTCAATTTCTGAAGTCCAGATTTTTCTTTTCCCTAACACTTTATTCCTTGTATATTTAAATGCCTACTTAACATTGAGCATGTGAGTAGTCTTTCTGAAGTCAGTTTCATTGATTAATGTTAAGCATGGTCTTAATTACATTGTTGGACTGTGGCCAGAATGACTGATGTCTTGTCTATTAATGAGTCCTTATAATCATTGCAGCTCTAGTGAGAAAACAGGATATCTTGTTTCACAGTGAAGGGATGTCTGTCTCCTAAAATTAGATACTTAAAACTGAGGTTAAAATGTAGGACTAGAAAATCTAAACTACTAATCTATGCAGTCTGGGATACAATAGAAAAAAGACACTAAATATTTCATGAAATCCATCATCCCATTGCAAGGAAGGTGAAGCATACTTGGGAACTATATATTTTTCTCATTGTTGCCATTAGAAGGAATGAAGACAACTGGCTCAGAGTACATAATAAACACATAAATTTGACAGAGACAATGAAAGATGAATATCACCTTGTTAATCAAAATTCTATTGCAACACTACAGTGCTCAAATTATAGCTAATAGTATGTGGGATAGATTTTTTTTCTCACTTTTGTGTCATAAACCCCACAAATATATAGAAGACAGACCTTACTTGTTGACCTGCATAGAGAGGAAGGCACAATTGTTAAAGAACCTGGACACTTGAGGACCATGCTTCTTCGAGCAACTCATTAGAGGATGAGGAAGAGGAAAAGCACATCTCAATCCAATTCATAATAACAGACAGATGAATTCAAAGTTCAGTGTGCTAATAGCTAAAAAGTATTCAATTTCAGCTTCTTTGTTGATAAATTTCACTCCCCAAATTACACAGTAGTAATAACTAATTTTAAATTCAACATGTTTTTTATACATCTTTACTCTTGAGGGAGGTAAATAAATCATAACTCTTAAAGTGGTAGCTTCATCTGTATGAAAGATGGATCTCAGAAACATTCTCAAATATGTCAGTAGATGTGTTTTTATAAAAAAGTTAATAAAATGAACACATTGCCTGGGCCAGATATTGTTCACACAATAGTTCTAAAAGAAATCAGATTTAAAATGACTGAACATTTAGATGTGGTGTCTATCATCCATAGCATTCTCCTATGGAGAATGGGAGACCCTAAACACAGTGTCCTTTTTTAAAAAGGCCTTGTCTAACCTGAGGAACAGTTAGGCAGAGGAAATTCAGCAGGTATTAGAATCAGAGATAAAATACAGAACAGACGAATCAGAGCAATGAGCAGTGAAAAAAAAAACAAATTTGAAATTGACTTTCAAAGACACTGTTTGAAACCACAGTAGGAATATAAATACTGGTTTTGTTTGTAAGTATAGTCTATTTGCAGAACAATAAAATTTTTGCAGGCGATTTGTTCCTCAGACACCTTTTAAGGACTTGGCAAACAAAGGAAAAAACATGATACTCTCAATGTTTCTGTGTTACTTCATTTAGAAACACTTCTAGTTTTCTAGGATTTTATGCACAGTATCGCAGAATCGCATAAAGGCTGAGGACTTTTGGATGTCAATGTTAACAACTCCCCTGACCATACAGGATCAACTAGAGTAGGAATCCCAAGTTATGTCCAGATGACGTGGTCACAATTGCATTTAATACTGGAGAAAGATCACTGAGGAATCTCTGTGTGCTCTCCTCCTATGCTGCTGCCTGTGGAGATGAACTTAAGTGATTGAGCTGTGTAAAAGCAATGCTGTAGTTCAAAATGATCTGGAACACCGTAAGATGCTGCAGACAACATGCAAGTGCAGATACAGCCATAGAATGTGTAGATCTGTGACGGAAAAAACCGCCCTAACAATAAAAACTATTTGTTTTGTTATCAATTTAATTAAATTAACAGTCACTGATGAAGGGAAAATAATCAAAAGGTAGAAATAAAAGAGGAACAAATTGACACTTCTTATAGTGGAGATAAATTACTGAAGTACTCTGAAAATTAGTATGAAGTTGGTAACATATTTATAAGATTTATAAAAAAAAGAGTAAAAACCATGGCAACCAGATTTACTGACACGGTTAAAGTAATGAAAACTAAAATGTAACTGAAGATTTTTGAAGAACCAAGGAAGACTGAAATAAGACAGTAATAAGTACAATTTATATTCCATATATAAACCAGAACTGAAGAGGAGAAGCAGATATAGTAGTATGCACTGTGATATGTTCTTAATTACTCATCACAGTTCAGGAAATGTGTCTTAAGAGTCCTCTTGCATAGTCTTTTGAACAAAGTAGATCAGGGGCCATAAACCCAAGAATGAATGGCAGGAATGGATTTAATTTTCCTCATAGCAGCCCATATGGTGCTGTGTTTTGGATTTTGTGAGATTTACCTCGACACAAAAGTTTTTTCTCGCTTTTGTCCTTTTGATAGTCTCCTCTAGCTCACTGAGGGGGACTGAGCAAATGACATAGCGGGGGCTTAGTTGTCAGGTGGGATCAATCCACCACAGGATTACAAATTATTATAAAGAACAAAAAAGACATAAATTTTCCACTCCATACGTCCATGTTGGACTGTGCATCTTAAAAACAAATATATTCTGGTCTCTCACTAATTCACAAAAGATATTCTAAAAAGAAAAAAGTTATAGAAGTGGGAAAGTAGCATAAATTAATGTATCAGATGTCTGCCACCTGAGGATATAAATAAGCAGCTAGAAGAAGTGACAGATGTGGGGACATGCATGAAAAAGATGATAAAATGATGAATGATGTATTCATGAATAAATAAGGTATAGTAATTTACAACTTATTATGACTTGGAAAGATTGCATTTGGCTTAATTTGACAGATTGAACGCAAATCAAAATAAAGCTTTTTTCCACCCCAGTAGTAATGAAATTAGTTAACACATCACTAAAAGATGTGAATGCTGAAAACCCAAATTGGTTTAAAATGTATGCAATTACATGGTTTTCTAGTTATTATTTATAAATATATAAATGTTTATCAAATTGTATGACCTAGATGTTCACTTCATTTAGGAATCACCATCTTCAAAAGCTGAGATGGTGCACCAGATATAGACTGTTCTTTATAATATTTATCTATTTGTTACTGAATACTGCTGGGCATAGGACATATGATTAGATGTAGTAGACAGATCCATCACTTGTGCCATCATATCAGTGTCATAAATTTTGTAGTTCATAAATCTGATGTATTTGCATACAGTAAATGTAGTAAATAGGAAGAGCCAAACATCTCTGGACAGTTCTACATCTAAGTTTCTCTGTTAGAGAAATTTTAGGCAAATGTCTACAGCTTATTGCATGGATACTTCTCAACAATTAACATCAGAAACATTTTATGTTTGTGCAAAAGAAGAGATAAGTGTCTATGAAGTATTCTTAAATATTCCAGATATACTGAGAAGACTGAAATACACAATGCTGAATGCAGACATGACTCTTTAGAGTTATTAGAATTCCTTTTATTCATGCAATTGTGCCACGCACAGATAAACACATTCTTCATGCTTGTACAATCTAAAATAATGTTTTTGCGATTCTGACTGGAGATCTGTAGCATATAACTCCAGTTCTGTCTTTAAAAAGTGTTATAAAAGTAAGTCTTACTAATTTCCAAGCAATCTTGATTCAGTGGTCCTTTTTTTAGAATCACATGGGCTCAAATGGGAAAAAAATAAAAATAAGAAAAACAACCAACTAAAAAATCCAAAACACAAACCTCTCCCACATAATTTTTTTTCCAAAACTCACACATTTCACTAGTAGATCATAGCAAGTACTATAACTGTTCTGATAATATCTCACTATATTCTCTATTAGTATGCTGCTGTTTCAGGTATTTAAAAACCTTGCTTTAGCTCTCTCTGCCAAGACATGCTATGAATGTCAGAGTGCTTTAAATTAAAGCTAAAAACCGATACGTTTTCCTCTTGTTTCCCATCAAGCAAGCTATAGTAATAATTATTGTACAACTCTTTTAAAGCACCTTGAGGTGTCTTGATGAGTTAAGGTTCTATGTCCTATAAATGGAAGTTGATCCCATTGAGTCAGAAATTAATGTAAAGTACAGAAGAACAAAGTCTTTCAAAAGTTCCAGCAGCTATACGAATGTTAATATAAATTAATACTATATGGCTGATTCTAGAATTTGTAACTTACAGTTTACAGCTCACAGAAGCATTTATATCTTTGCAGTACGTCTTTAAAATCATTGTATATTCGTAGTGACTCACATCAATTTCCATATCTCTATTCAGGTACAACCAAACACATAAAGAGAAGGGCAGAGGAGATGCAGACATAAGATTTCTGATGAACTTCTGAGCCATAGGATTTGCACCATATTTTATTGTTAATATAAAGGAATTAGTAAGGAAGGCAGATAGTTCAATCTAAGAGGATAGACACAAAAGCAGTATAATTTCTTAAGTAAGAAACTTCTTTGATGATGCTGAGCTATTTTAACTCTTTAGTTGAACATAATAGGGCTTCAAAGAGCATGAGAGATATTAACATCTCGTTTGAAAACGGTACTAGCTGTAGTTTTAACCAACCTCATCTCTGCTGATACCATTTCAAAAAGGTATTTGTCTAATTTTACTTTAGACTATTTGTTAATAAGAATAGTTTTCTAGAGCAGAGGAGGTTTAAAGGATATAAAAGAGGTACTGAAAATATGAATTCACAGGGAAAAATTTAGAGAATGGAAGATCTTTGACATTAGATTTGGCTTCAGTGCTGAGGCCAAGGCCTGTTTAACTAAACAGAGGACTGACACATCTCTGTTATTTCACCTTCTATCTATGTATGCAGTAAATATCTGACTCATTCATCATTATTTTTTCCTGTAGATCGCAAATATTTAATATATGAAAATAATGCTTTCTCAGGAAGGAAAAATGATCTTTCAAAAGCTCAGAAGAAAACCACTGACACAGCTAGAGGTTGAATTCATGCCAACAGTGAGTGAATACTGTTGCATTTCTACTCACTTTAGTTTTATAAACATACTTTAAGATATTATATTATAAAGGCAATACAGACTTTTTTTTAAATAATATAATTATGTAATTATATAGACAATTTCCTGGTATCCACAGGAAATTGTCAGGGACCATTGACATTTACAGGAGGAACATTGCAACAAAATAAACAAATTTCACAATTTAAGTCTAGATATTGATAGGCAGCAATGGACAAGCATAGGAAAAAGTGATTACAAAATCCCAACTGCTACTGAAAGATTTAATGTTTAGTGTCAAATCTAGCCTCAGGTTAAGCTTAGTGGTTAATGAATGTTTTGCCATTAAGTGAGGTATGACCATGTATGAAAAAAAAACCCTCATTATAGTGAAGGTGTCAGTCATGATAATATTAATCATTCTAAGTACACTAACAATTAAAAAAGTAAAAGCAACAAGGCCAGGACCCTAATGAACAGGAAGGAACATTTTACTTATTTCTTGCCATCTATTTTTCATTCCTCAGCCATATATGATCACGAAGTGAAGAATATCTCTCCTAACATCAAGGACACAGGATTTGAACCTAATGCTTAATGAAACAACAGGACTGACTGGGGCATTGATGGAAACAGCAGTTTATCCCTATCTCTTGAAATTTCCAGGTTAAAGATTAACCTGCACTTTATTTTGCCATTGCATCTTACACAATGCTTGCAAAAAGTGTGTGTAAAACACAGGCTGAGGACTCCAATAAAAAAGATAGAAAGTGTGATAATGTGATTCAGTACGATTTCAGTTAAAGCAGACACTGTGTTTTCTCTTTCAGAATAGACAGAACACCCTGAAGATTTGACTAACTTTCCCTCCACCCTTTTCTCATCACTGCATGTTATGCCATTAGAGTTATGGAATCTCATTTACCCATGAGCCTGACATGGTATCATGTAAAAACTTGTACATTCCCAAAGACCATATTTGCAAAAATTATACTGATACTGAAGATATTTAAGCATGTGAACTGAGATGACACTTCCCCAAATGAGGATTTTATGAAAGAACTAATTCATATTTATTTTCATTCATATTTTTTTAAACTACTTTCTTTCGTCTGTGAAGAAATTGTAAGTGGTAATTCAAAAGAATCTTGATATCAAAGCTGATGTTTGAACTGATTGGTAAGCTGTGTGCACTTAACAAGCCCTTGCAATACATTTTGCTGTGCAGTTATCTCATAGAAAATTTGATTTCAAAAGCAAGTAATGAGCCTCAATTTTTTTCACATGGCTTCTTGTAGGCAGACATTTTTTGATGTCTATTTTAAATTGAACCTGAAGATTTAAATACTGAGCCAGCTATTAGGATAACTGTGTTCGAAATAAATTATTGACTAGAATAAAAATAAAAACCTTACTATTTCTTACTTTCTGGCCCTATTCTGCTCTCACTGACATATAATTTCTATTTTATTACAAATGTAATAAAGTGCAGATGAAGCTACTACTGAATAAATAATAATTCTTGCAATAAAGTTTCAATTCCCTAATGTTTTAAAGTGAACCTGGACCTTATACTGATGGTGAATAAGAATATGTTTTAAATAAGATCTTTTTTCTTTCATATCTTCAAGTCCTAATGAGCTTAAAATTGTTACCAAGATTGTACAGCTCTTTAAAACAAGCGTTCGCTCAATGCAGCAATATAGGCCTGAACATCTTTGCATGCACTAACAAGTCCAAAAGTCATTTTTTCTACAAAAAGAAAATGTGTGAAAACTTAATATTTGCCTCCTTAGAGATGCCATGAAGGCACATTTACGTGTTCCACAGTGCTCTGCTGAAATACTTGTGCAATACAATAGTCAATGGTCAACCCATTATGTGTTCTGTTACTATTCATATTTAAATTATTATTATTCATTGCTCTTTCAGAAGTTAGGTGTCAATGCATATTCATGTGTGACTAAGAATGAAAAATTCAGGCTACATTAATTATTCACAGTGAATTGTAGCTAGCACTGATTGTTAATGGTCTATAGCTGCAGAACTGATGGACTAGGTTTTTTAATTGTGTCAATTATTTCTTATAAACAGTAAAATGGTGAAGAAAAAAAAATTAATAGAAATTCAAAGGCTTTGAAAATGTGCTAGTTTTAAAATAATTTTTCAAAGGTATCAGAATGTACCATTTTGACACTTCCTCTTAAATTGTTTGCCTGTCCTGGTTTGAACACTAGGGGACATTATAAGAGACGAGAGATTACAATAAAGTAACAACAACCAACTGAATTTATTTTACAAACAACAAAAACCGACAATAAAAACACGAGGTGTAAAAACTGTACTCCTCTGGGCTGGCTGCTAGGCTAGTGGAGAAAGGGAGGAAGGGAGGCTGGCCCATGGAATGGTGCTGGTTCCACTCCAGGGCTTCTTGAAAATAGAAAAGTGAAAAGAAACCCGGGGATGCCCCAAGGGGAGAGATACTACAGCTGGTGAGGAGTGTGGTCCTCAGCCCTGCGCTGCCTCCACTGTCAATTCAGCTGCGCTGCTGCCCGAACCACAGGAAAGAGCTGAGAGAGCAGAATAGATTAGCTCAGATGCAGCTGTGACAACAGCTGAACCAAAAGAGAGAGAAAACTTCTGGGTTTGCAGGGTGCCCGTTCTCACATGATCTTCCGGTGCAGGTTGCCTCTGAATTAGCTAATGGTGCTGGGCACCTCTGCCTCTCTGAGATTTCACCATGAGGCAACATGGACGTGTTTCATGCCAAAATGCCTTGTGGCAGAGACCTGCTGAGGGAGAGAAGCAGCCACCACTGCATCTGTCAGCACCAGGGGGCCACGCCCAGCACCATACTCTGCTACCCTGGGTCTTCTCCTTACAGAGGCACTGGCCCGGGACGAGCCTTGCCACAAGCACCAGCTGCCACCACCGTAGGGGCGGCCGCACCCACTGCAAGGGCTGCCGGCATCTTCAGCTGGTGCTGCATTCGTGCATGAGGGCAGTGGGATCCACCACACGTGCACGTGGTGCTGTCAGGAGCCAGCGAGAGTCACCGTGCCGTGGGTGTCTTCAGCCAGTGTAACAGAGCTTGCATGAACGGCAGGGACCAGTGAGAACTGCTGCTGCTGCCCGCCCGGCATCACAAGCACCCGCCGCACCTGCAACGCAGCACTTCAAGATGCTGCCACTCCAAGGCAAGCACTGTGGGGCTCGTCCTTTCCACCGCCGTTGCCACTGCCCCATGGCACTGCAAGCCCGGGGTGGGACAATCCCCAAGCCTGCACCGGCAGAGGGAACCGGCGGTAGGGGGGTGGAATGCGGAAGCTGCGGCCACCCTGCACACACTGGCGGGGAAGCCATGGAAAGGCTGTCACTTCTCACCCAGCACTGCAAGACCTGCCACCGCCATGCTGTGGCTGCAGGACAGGGCCACCATGCGTGGGCTGAGTCGCTCTCCCATGGGGGCTGTGGAAGACGGAGCAGTGCGGCTCTGCAGCCACTACGCATGTCCACAGAGCCGCAGAAGTCGCAGGGGACCAGCCTGCACCTCCTACCCTGGGACAGACCAGCACCAGCAAGGCAGTGGAATCTGTCCACTCTTGCTTATCAAAGACAAAACACAGGTTTGAAAACAAGCCCCTCCCTCTCCCTTGCCCCCTCCTCCCAGAAAAAAACCCTCTGTGATATAACCTCAGGAAAAAATACGGTTTACAAACTAGAACCTAGTTCACCCCATAACACTGACTTAATTTTTGCTCTTGTTTAAACTTACCAGCAATTAGTATAATAAAAACCAAGCTGCTAACATACAAAATATGTATATTGAACTTTTTTTCTGTGAGAAATTTGTCTAGGAGTTTTCACTTAAATTGAAAAAAATATCCTTTATATATTCTATAAACTCAAAATCCTTTATAACATTAAATTTTTCTCCCTTCATTTCTACTTTTTAACTTTTTCCTTTCTCAGATGTGCATTTGTCTTTTCTAGTCTCATTGATTTCAACATTTCTAAAGATGTTTGAAAGTGTTAAGATGTATACTCTCTCAGATTTACAGTAATTTAAACAATGGGGTCCATATATTATTTTAGATAAGATATAATCATTGCAATATTTTTTTCTGACCTTATCTATGTCAAACAATTGCACTCTCACTGCTATCCTTTACCAAATCCCAATAACTAATTATGACAAAATCATCTCTGCCAACATCTCTGACAGTGATTAGC
This sequence comes from Neodrepanis coruscans, assembly GCA_013400695.1. Taxonomy (NCBI): domain Eukaryota; kingdom Metazoa; phylum Chordata; class Aves; order Passeriformes; family Philepittidae; genus Neodrepanis; species Neodrepanis coruscans. Next base: position 38,687 of record VYZS01021418.1, read on the forward strand.
TGTTCAAAATTTTATGTTCTTCAGCTTCAGAAGCCAAAAATCAATTCTTGTCATGCTTTGGAATAATAAAGAAGCTGTGACAATTTAGCATTTTCTTCCAAGAGACTAATAAATGAAGAAAGCACCTTCTAGTTTTCTCACTGATAGACTAAACAGTTCTCTAGATTCAGTTCCTGCTCAGATTACTTTCTTCATATCACCTCATGGAATCTTCAGTAAATTTTCTTGAATCTTACAGATGAAACTTCTAATAACTTGCATTAAAAGCTATTAAAGTATTTATCTAAGGCACATGGACCAAAGCAACAAAATTATCATCCTCCATTTGTACACTACACCACTGTACTTTGATTCAATTATTTGTATACCTGACCCCAACATTTTTTCCTGTGCTCTAGCCAGCCAGTATTCTCTTCCCTGTATGGTAAGAATGACCTGATTTCTAGGCAGACTTGTGTTTGTCAGCTGGAAATCATGTTTTGTTTTAGTGAATTCAGTTTAAGCAGTGACCCAGTTCATTTTGTGTGACTGCCCTATACGGTTCATTGTTTTCCACTCTGGCAGTTTTTGTGCTGTCTGCATATTTTCTCAGCAATGATTTTAGATTTACTTCTATGCCATTGATAAAACTATTGCCAGATCTGTTAGTTTTCACATCAGAAATTCAATAAAAATGTCCTTATTCAGTGCTTAATTGTCACAGATTACTTCGGAGGATATATCAGACAGGAATTGCTACATTTTAAATGGTTCTTTTTTAGCATAATACTGTTGTCATAGCCAATGTGCTACTGCTAGAAGAAAAAGTTCTCTAAGTTAAATGCCAGTGAGCCTAAAGAATAGCCTAGGCCTCACACTTCAAGAAACATAGAATAAGGCCTTCCTTTGTATTTTGACAACCACAAATGATAAATATTTGATTGTTTTTAAGACTAGTAGTATGCCAACCAATCACATAACTTTGCTTAGCTAGTTAGCATCTTAAGTGATTTAATTAAGCCAAAGCTTTTTCAGTGCTAACAGAAGGAATTAAGTTTTCCAAAAATTTTAATCTTTTACCTTAAAGGTCTAAATTATCATTACAATTATTGTTAAATTGTTGGGCTTTTCTTTTTTTGATTATATTATTTTTGTTGCCAATTTAAAATCATGGATGCNCCCGGCATCACAAGCACCCGCCGCACCTGCAACGCAGCACTTCAAGATGCTGCCACTCCAAGGCAAGCACTGTGGGGCTCGTCCTTTCCACCGCCGTTGCCACTGCCCCATGGCACTGCAAGCCCGGGGTGGGACAATCCCCAAGCCTGCACCGGCAGAGGGAACCGGCGGTAGGGGGGTGGAATGCGGAAGCTGCGGCCACCCTGCACACACTGGCGGGGGAGCCATGGAAAGGGTGTCACTTCTCACCCAGCCCTGCAAGACCTGCCACCGCCATGCTGTGG
>VYZS01021423.1:17234-33526 GCA_013400695.1 Neodrepanis coruscans
GAATCAGACTAGGATAATGAGAAATTAAACCAAAACTTCAAAACACCCTTCCTTCACCCTTTCCTTCTTCCTGGGCTCAACTTCACGCCTGATTTTCTTTACCTCCCCACCCTGACTAGCACGGGGAGATGGGGAATGATGGCTGCAGTCAGTTCATCACACCTAGTCTCTGGCATTTCTTCCTTCTTAAGGGAAGGACTCTTCCCCTACTCAACAGTGGGATCTTTTCCACTGGAGCCAGTCCTCCACCAAGTTCTCCAATGTGAGTTCTACCCGTAGGCTGCGGTTCTTCACCTGCTCCAGTGTGGGTCCCTTCCAGTGCGGTGCAGTCCTTCAGGAACAGACTGCTCCAGTCTGGCTATATCAAGGTGTCACAGCCTCCTTCAGGTATCCAAGTGCTTCAACATGGGCTCCTCCATGGGCTGCATGTGGATCTCTGCTCCACCATGGACCTCCATGGGCTGCAGGAGAATCTCAGCTCTGGCACCTGTAACACCTCCTGCCTCTCCTGGTTCACTGACCTTGGTGTCTGCAGAGCTTTCTTCCACATATTCTCACTCCTTTCACTGCAGTTTCCACACTTTGTCCCAAGCCCCCCTGCCTTTCTTTTGTTATCCATGGGGTGCTACCACTGTTGCTGATAGTCTCAACCTTGGCCAACAGAGAGACCATCATGCAGCTGGCTGACAATGACTGTGTGGAACACGGGTGAGGCTTCTGGCAGCTTCACACAGAAGTCAGTCCTGTAGCCTCCCTGCTACCAAAACCTTGTGACAGAAACTTAGTACAGAAGGGTATTGTTGAGAAGTGGCATAATGACATCACAAAGATGTGTACCCATACCGACAAATACCTCTCTGAAACAAGTGGATGAGTTCACAAGGTCACACACAGTGAAATTAAGGTATGAAAGTTAAATCTGTGAGTTAAAAGGAAGTCTTTACGTTAAGCCATGGGTATAAATAACCCTAGATTGCTTAAGGAGTGAACGCAATATATTCTTTGTGCTTAAAAATTGTATTTGGGTATTTCTCAAAACAATTTGTGTATTTAAGTCACAAAATATGGACTAGATGGTAGCACTGCTGTGACAAAAAATTGAGCTTGTGTTACAAGCCACAGTGGCTGCTTCTGGCCTTAGCCTATTTGTAGTCTTACTTCTGTAATTAATAGGATGAGAACTATGCAGATATGAAGAAAAACATGACAAAATGGAGCTATTATTCAGTCAGTAAGTGGTCTTCTGAGTATGTATAAAGAATGGCTCTAGAAGTGCATTACATCCTGAAAAGATCTTATGATGATTAAGAATTCTTATTTACATCAGTAGAGGAAGAAGGCAAATGTTGCTGTAAACTTTTCTCATTTTGCTTAATTACTTTTTGCCATAATTACTCTAAATGTAGTCACTCTGCATTACTTCTCCATAACAATTTATTGTTTTCCTGGGAACTGTGAGTTGATGGTTGCCAGCCCATTTGAAACACCTGCACTTCACTCCATAAATTGATGTCAAAGCTTTTTACCAACCTTTTTTGAAACTATTGGAAATTATTATAAGCTAGAGCCTCTGACAGTAATGTTTTGAATTCAACTCCCCTTACGTGAAACCTTATAAAGTCTAATTCTGAATTGAACACACATGATCTGCCATTCTGTTTCTGACAGAGCAGTCAGTATTTGGGGGAGATTTGTACATGTTGTGATAGATAAACCTGAGTAATTATGGGTGTCCTATGTGAGTTTTAGAAATAATAGTTACAAAATTGCTGCTGTTGTGAATTCTGATTACTTGCAAGAGTTGTATGGTGCTGTGGTCATGTCATCCTATCCCTTTGGAGGGACAAAAGCTTCCCAGCTTGCCTACCTGCCACGCAAGGCTACAGCTGGTGGGAAGGCTGATGAGAGTGTGCTCTCTGCTGTTTTCAAGATTTACTGGGTTCTCCTTACTAACGTATATATTGAGTACGGTTTTGTGTTGGATTTGTGTAGCACTACCCTCAGTGCTACAAGAGAGGAGCAAAACGACTTGTTTGTCCTTTATAAGCAAGCCTAACTGAGATCTTGAGCATCAAGAAAACCTATTCTGTACTTTCAACTCTGAAATCCGTGATCATCCCACAGGGAGCATCTTTGCTTCCTTCTCCTTATTTTCTGCCTTTTGCTGCCTTAAGTGAAATTCATCTTGTCCTAGTTATACAAAGAAGCTAAACCCACATTTCTTTATTTGTGAAGACAAAATGTATCACTATAGATATAAGGATATCCTGATAATGTGACCTGATACACTAACTAAAAAGTGGTACCTAGTTGTTATCATCACTGGAAGAGAAGGAAGGGTAGGAAGAATGGGAGTAAATATTGAAGACAATGCTGTTTGTGAATGGAATTAGATAGGGTTCCAGCTTTCTACCTCTGCCGAGGCAACACTTACCAGTTTGTAGGCAATTTGTCACTATTATGACAGAGCAGAATCTTCTGGACTTGAGTAAATTTTATTTTTTTTTAGGTATTTATCTCTGCATGTCTGTAGTAAACCTTGTGTTCTTATGAGATGTGTTCTCAGCTGTTCTTGCATTCATATAGTTGAAAATTTAAATACTGCCTTTAATTCCTGTGATGTTCTTAAATAAAAACGTTTATTTTTACCTCCAGTTATGCAGACACGTGGCTACAAGGCATAGTTTATATATAAATTACTACTAAATATCCAGAGAGATAGCCCAGTAGCACTTGAAATTATTCTTGGGGCAAAATAAGACACAGTAAGGATGTTCAAATATGGATTTAATTTTCACTGCAGTACTACAGCTGATGATAATGTGTGAAACATGTCTGGAAAAAATACTTATACTATGATATCATCCTGGAAAAATTCTTAATGTTAAAGTAATGCAGAACTGTACCATGAATTTGACTGAAAACATTCTTCAGATAAAGGACTCATAACCATTTTGCTGTGGATGAAATAGTAGGTGAATGTTTAGGATGTTATTTTTTGCACATGTTTTGCTAATTTTGCCACATCCAGAAGCTTTTTATAATATCAATGAAACAGAATCTTGTATTTAAAATATTTATTCCGTAATTTTGATTAATTTAGAGAAGCAAGAATTTGTCCCTCTTTATGTAAGACAGCACCATTATCAGTGTTGAGTACAAAGGGAAGTAAATGGTCTTTCCTACTTCTAATATGTATCTTACAGTATTTCCCACTCTTAATATTCAGAGACTTTTCCTACTTTTCATTGTGGAATACTGATTTTCTTCTGATGTTAAATGAAATCACTTCCATCTTTGTAAAAGGACTTGGTAATAAAATGTGATAAAAAGGAAATTATTATAGGAAGGACTATGTTATGCACATTATTTTGTTTATAAAATTTGACTTACACCTTGTAATTGGAATCCTTTTCTTCTTATGTATGAATGCTATTTGTTGTATTTCATTCTGTCTAGCTAAAAAGATGTGAATGGAACATACTTGTTTGGTGGCTCAAATTTTTTTTCAAGTGTGTGTACTAATCAAATTAAAGCTCATGGCAGTGGATTCCTGTTCATGTCCTGCTTTTCTTATCTATGAAAAACACCACTGTTACTGAAAAATACACTGCTTTTAAATTATTTTTATTCTTCCAACAGTTAGTGCATGAAAGAAGAGGGAGAATATTTGTAAGACAGTATTTCTGAAGCCAAGAACTGTATTACACATTCTTCTAAGAGGCAAAAAAATAAATTAGTGAAGTGGAAATCAGGGTGAAACTGATGTATTGCTGCTGAACATTTATGTACATGACTAAGTCAAATGCATCTCTTGTTTTTATTAGAAGAGACAATGAAAACTGTTCCTATTGCCCAGATTCTATTCTGTTGTAGTTCTCATTGTATTGTAGTTACTTATGTACTTCACCTGAGCAAAAGCAAAGTGATTGCTCCATTAATCATCTCGACCATAGTGAAGGAAAGCAAAAGATAAAACCATGAATATGTAATAGTAAAAGACACTGAAAGAAATGTGGGATATTGGGGATGCCAACTATCACTGGGTATTTGGAATGTTCTCCAGCATGCAATTTTTGGGGATGGATCACCATATAATTTGGCAGGTCAGTAAACTTTCCTACCAGCCATAGCTTTGTTACTTATTTTGCCTTTTTTTTTTTTTTTTTTTTTTTTCCTTTTTTTTTTTTTTTTTTTTTTTATTTTTAAATCTGTACAGGAAGTTAGGGAGTCCTTCTAAATTTTGGTGGAAATCAGATCTGACTGTCCTGCTATGAAATAGTGTTCAAATTGCCGCTTCTGCAACCTTTCTTCTTGCTGCAGAACAGTGTTCTTGTGAAGACAGAAAGTTATATATTCTCTAAGGAAGAAGAAAATCTACTGATAAGCCTTTGGTGTAATGAAATCTGACCTTTATGTCAGGAAAGCAGCAATGTCTACTGGCATGAGACTTGACCGCATTTGCTATCTCTTTAATAATGCAAAACGGATGGTTTAAGTTCATCTATTAAATTACCTGAAATTCCTACTACTGTAAAAAAGAAAAAGAAAAGGCTATTCTCATTTTTTTGTTCACCATAGATTTGTGGAACAATGATACATCCATTTGGAATTATCTAGATGATGCATAAACATTCTATTTCATTGTTTAATAGAGATTGTATAAAGAGTAGTTAGCACTAAAAGACAGGTAAAATGATTGTTTGAAAAAACCCACCTTTGGATGTTACTATAACTAATTCAGTTAAGGAGTTAGACAAAAGTCACTTAATGTGGCAGCCAACAAATATTAATCAGACTTGTTTGTCTAGTTGCAGAAAGTGGAGGACATATGTTCTCTCCTCCTTGTTTTCTATATTTTATCTTAGCATTGCTTCAGATTTTATTTTATACTTTCTGCTTTTTTTCCCTGTGTGAATCATACTTTTATTTAAAATATCAAAATCACAGTTCTACAGAGCTGGTCTTTTACATTCCTGATATATTGTATTAGAAATATACTTCTACTGGTAGCATTAATAGCAATAGCCACAATTGCTTGCCTCTACCCCTAAATTCTGCTGAAGTGCTCATGAGCTCTCAGACAGTGTAAGCAAGAGAAACTACAAGTTTATCCAAATGCCAGTGATCAAATTAAGTCAAATAAAGTTTCCACAGAGTCATCAAACAGATGTCACCAGAACATCTCATTGTGCAAGCGTTACCATCTCATGAGAAGATCTAGGATACTCTGTTCCATTAAAAGAGGAGCAGGCAGGCTGGACTAGGTGTCTAAAGCATTATGTAGCTCTATGCGTCTGTTTACTGTACTTAGTCATGCTTAATCCTCACTGCTTCTAATGAGATTTTTAGTGAAGTTAATTGTATTACAAGACTTTGCCTCTAAAAGCTCTGTGAGTGCAGTTGCAGGACTGCTTTGGTTAAATGACTGAAAACAAGTACCTGCTGCATTCTGAAAGCTTATTTTGGTATAGTTTCTTCAGAGGTTTTTCTTTTGTTATTGTTACTCTTTTCTATTTCAACTGCATATGGTTTTTCAGAATCTGCTTTTATTGATGTTAAAGAGAGTATTCTTTCTAGTGATGGATTCTATATCCCTAGAAATAGGGTTGGGGTGGGCAGGGCATTATATAAATTGAAGATGTCCCTGCTCATTTGCAGGGATGTTCAATTAGATGACCTTTAAAAATCCCTTCCAATCCAAACCATTCTTTCATTCCAATTTCTTTCATGAGAAAGGCAGCAAGAAAATGGTGGTGTAACTAGTGAAATGGATCAGCACCATTGGACCAGGACCTGCACATCCTTGGACGTGACGTATCCTCTGTCATCGTCCAATGCTTGTAACTGAGGCATGGTGTTGCTGTCTTCTAAGAGACCAATGAGGTGTGTCTTCCTTGACTTCTTCCCAGGCTTCTGGTGACAGAGCTCTGACAATACAGACTGTTATTGAGGTCCTGAACAATCTTCTGTACCCAGTGCTGGAATGGTATCTTCTAATGCAGCAGTTTTGGGGGACTTTTGCTAGTGAATGATCACAATTACCTCATGCAGGCCAGTTCTGCATCACTGCCATTATTTCTGACATACTTTGAAAATACTTGGGTGCCTTGATTTTTTCTTTCTGTACATGTTTAGCTCATAATACATTACGAACAGTGTTTTGTTAATTTTATTGGAGTGGTGCTCCTGAAACACAGAATTAGGTTTCCACAGTCATTAATGCTGTCCTTTCAGAGGAAACAAACATGTTCTCCCATACGGTTCTTAAATCAGGGCCATCAGAGCTAAGAATGTTGGGGAAGAAATAATGGAAACGTTAGCAGTACAACTGTTATTTCATACTTCAGCAAGTCACTTGATCATTTCAACAAATATGAAGTTATTTGTTGGCTTGCTAAGCTAACTGCTAACATTTGTGAGCTCAGCATCTAAGTGACAGAATCACATCACTAGAAATATGTTTTGGAGGCATATACTTTGAGGACTGCTAGAGAGAAAACACAAAATCAGGATTGCTTAGGCTAGGGTAGAGAGAAGAATGCTTGAAGAATAACGTGTCTCTGTGGTAAAAGTATCAGCTCAGTGTGGAAAAGATGTCCCTGGCTTTCTAATAATTCTGTGCCCCAAAAATTTATCTCCTGATATTTTGTGTGAAACCCTTCAACAGTTAAATTAAACAGATGCATTCCTTCTTAAATCTAATTGACACACATCTTTTGCTTTCCCAACTACTGTGTATGTAGTCTTGACTCACTCCTGCTTTTCTTCTGCCAAATACAGACGTGCAAAGGTTCCTATGACCCTAATTTTACTAGCTCTAAAATCAGAGAAGACAGATAAAATAATAACCTGATAATCAAGGAAAATATTAGAGCAGACCAAACAATACTGGGGGTCATATGTATCTCAAAATGTCATTTTATTCACTTCTTCCTTTTAATACAACCTTCTCCTTTAGGTGGGTGACATGAGAGAGCTGCTAGCTCTTTCAGTAGCACTGGAGAGCAACTAATAAAGATGAGACTGCCATGTTATGACCAAAAGCAGTTAGCGTTTTGATTGTCTGGACAGCAAATTGTCACACAGCAAAAAAAATAAAAGGGCTTGAAGAGAAAGTTGTGCACTATCTTGTGCAAAGCCATTGACAGTTGAGACAAAGTATTCACCTGTGGGGATCAATGAGCCCATCATTGCCACTAACATGCCAAGTCACAATCTTAAAAGATTTAGTAGAAATTTCTGCTAATTCTCTTCCTACATAAACTAAGTGTGGACAGGTTTGGGGTTCTCTGTTTGGTTCAGTTTGGTGTAGGCTTTGGCCCATAACTGAGGCATCTCCTGAAGCAAATGAGCGAGTAAAGATGTGGCACAACAGGATCAAGGCTGAGATGTCACCATAGCTGGTGTAATGGCAGAGAGTAGTTGTTCCTTATAGCTTCTCATTGACACAGTTGGATACCCCATACACTGCACTGTAGCTGTGCCTGTGTCATTGTGGAGGGTTTCCTCTTCATCTGTGAGTTTGCCTCAGACTTGTCACAGCAGACATGACCAAACACACCAGGGTGCGGCTGAAGGTGTTCTCTCTGACAGACATCCTCAGAAGCCATGCCCTGAGGCACCTACAAAGACACCTTCTTCCTCCCATGGAGGAAAGTGTTGCGTCTCCAAGATCCTCACATTGAGACAGTACTCGTAACAACACAGCAGTGTGGGAGGCCTTAGAGAGACACCAACCAAGCACAGCCTCCCTCCTGCGTGCCTGGGGTGGGCAACTGTGGCAGCTTGGGCCATCAGTCATGGCCAGACAGGGCTGAGTCTGGGCTGTGCTGTGGACCCATGGGGGATCCTGGCTCAGGGTCCATGGTCAGGCAGGGTCATGCTGTGGGGAGCTAGGGATGGGCCCTGCTGCAGCACCACTGGGTCAGCAGCTGACAGCCCTGTGTGCCGAGATGGGGACCTGGGACCTGGGCCTGTCCTGGGGTGGTTGGGCAGGGATGGGCAGGGCTGTGGATGCTCTTGAGGTCGTTATATAAATAATCAGCATTTTTATTTGCAAACTCATCAGCACTTTTACCAGAAGATGGAGCCTGTAATTAACTTGTACTAAGGATACAGAACTGACGGGAAAACTTTGAAGGAATGTCATGTAAACCCTGTGCACTGGTGACAGAACAGGTAAGTCCGATGTATCCAGACAGTTAGGTATTGCATATATTTGTTCTGTATGAGTTTTCCAAATACTCATTTTTTATTAGGAGCTGAGAAATAACTTTTAGGGAGTTGTATATGTAATACAAGAATATTTTCACAGCTGCAGCATGTCATAGACAAAATAATCTATATCATAGAAGGTAGTATTTTCCATGTCGTATAGAAGTATAGGTAGACTATAAAATTGTGTCTGTTTTTGCAAAATGTACCAGACTATATCATTATCCATTAGATCAGCCTAAGGGCATGTTTCTGAAGAAAGTATTTTCCTAATCATCTTTGCCATGATTTTGTTTATTTCTTAGCAGGAGCATAGGAACCAATAAAAGGTAAATAAGGTTAATATGAGAGTATTATGAATTATACAGGTTTTATCAGTCTGGGACAAAAATAATAAGATTATTTATAGCACTAGAGCTCTAAAGGGTGATTTGAATTTCTATTGCTCTGCATTTAATTTTGATTGCAATTGGAATGATCTAGTTGGAATATTGCATGTTATTGTAAGGATAAAATAGCTATAAATGTGGCCAGCTAATGAGGGAGCTGTGAGACCCAATGAGAAAATCTGGTGTTGGGCTCACAGTCCCAAGATCAAAATGTCTACAACATCATCCTGCAAAGCACTGATCTGATATAAACTATTTTTTTGTCTCTGCTTCATAAAAAGTTGAGTGCTAACTCGTTACCAGAAAGCTTTGTGCTGGACAACAATCTGCAAACTATGTAAAAGACACATAAAAGTGTAAGCTGACATAAACTCCATACTGTATACTCTAACAGATACGCAGTTGTATATGCACATCTAACAGGGATCAAACTGTGTTGCTGAGTGATTGAGTGGTGCACAGAGGAAAATGGCAACAGTCAAGTATCCAGGGAGTGCCCTAATAGAAAGCATAAAGCAAAAATATTGCCTCTTCAAACCATAAGAGCCTACAGCAAAAAAAGACCTTTGCAAATTCTAATGACAGCAAGAGCAACTTAAGACAACATGATCTAATATAGAAAACTTGACATAGTAAAATAGTGGGTGAAGCTCATATGCTTTGCACACTAAGACTATTGAAATTTTGTCCTAGTTGATGGACATGGCAATTCACAAAAATAATCCAAATGATGTGAGAATCACATCTTCTCAAGAGCCACTGATACCCTAAGCTTGAAGGGTATTTTATATTTGCTTAATATTAATGCCATCTCTATTGCTGTATGCGCAATCTACGAAGGGATAAAATGGTGCATCCTCAGTTAAGTACCTGGCTTGAACACTGTGCTTTTTTTACATTGCATATTTGCCTGCCTCTTTCCAAGATTACAGGTATTACCTTGCAAAATGACAGTTAACATGTAAGAAAAGAAAGAAAAAAGCACCACTACAGGTCTATTTTTAAAAATTAGTAATAGCAAATGCTAGTTAGATAAGTCAGGTTTTTAAATTTATCTACTGAAAAATAGGAGTATGTGGTTCATTTCCCAGATGTTGATATTGAAGCTTTGATATTTAAAACTGTTTTGACACAACTTGTTTTCTCTCTTTTCTTGCCAGATGCTAATAGAACCAAGCATTCTTTATTATTCTATTGTGCAGGAGTGAGAGGTCCTTGCAAGGAAATAAGCAGCTTTGTTTACTACTAGACTGTTAATATGAATTTACAGTTATTAATAGGAAAAAGGAAAGTTACCAGCATTTTAAAAAATGGTTAAAGTTTTACGTTTGTTATTAGATACAATATTGTTAGATAGGATTGTTTTGATTGAATATATTTGTTATTGTGTACGGTTGAAAAAACTAATTTTACTTGGATACATTTTGAGCTCAGAGGGAAACGATCATTATCTTTTGACAGATCTCTTTTATGACACCAGTCATAAACTTTCACCAACATCAGCTATTTTCTCAAGCATAGGGCAGGAATGGGAGACAAGTGATATTTTGCATATTAACAGTGTAGCTGCATGGGTGTAATTATGCTCCCAGGAGATACGAGTGGTTGTTGATGGTTTAACCTGGGATTGCATCCACATGTTCTTCTGTTGAGGTCAATAACTTTGTATTTGAGTGAAATCAGTCTTTGGGAAAGGGTATCCGAGCCTGATTTGGAGAAATCAAATCAAAAGACCAACCTTAGAAGAAATCAAAGGGACGTACTATCCTCCTCCTTGCTAGTTTGTGTATTTCTAATTTAAATGTGGTCGGCTGTCTCATCTACTTTTAACTTTTTTTTTTTTCCTTTCTCATATAGTTGAAGAACTGCTGAGAAAATACCAGTGATTTGTTTTGAAGCAAGCATGAGGATATTGTTGACTATGAACAAGTGAACTTGAAATCTGAGGGAGATCATACGGAAAAATAATTGCTGCTGTTTAGCAAATTATCTGCTTTAGGAGATTTAAAATAAAATAATTTTCTATTTCATAATCTACTTCAAATACATGTAGTAATAATAGAACAGGCTTACAGCTGCTGTTAATCTGCCTGCTACCACAGATGTAGATAGAATCTCCCCTGTTTATGCCTCTTATGAATCTTCTCTTAGGGATTGTTTCAACAAAGACAATGAGAAGCTGTGTGAACAGCCTTTAGCAAGAACATATGTGATAAAGAAAAAGAGGATGTACAGCAGAGAAAATATCTTGTACTTCCTATATGTTTCAAACTTTTTTCAGAAAAGCCTTTCTCAGGCCTTTTCTACATTTTTAGAATGGCAAGTGTTGACAATGACAGAAAAGTGTGTGGCTAGTGAATACAGAGATATACCAACTACACAAGAGGATAAAAATGAGCCTTTCAGAAAGGAAAATACGGATTTACAAACACATCAATAAATTTACAGATATGCATTTTTTCTGCCATCACTAGTGGATGATAGAGCAAGAGGATTTACTTCTCACAACTTGTAGACATGTGTACATTTCTTTTTTAGCATTTGCTGTCAAGGTTCTCTCTCAGTCAAAATTGTAATGGTAGTTTCACAGCCACCTGAAGCTAGCATATCCTTAATCAGATTCTTCATGAGTTTTATCATATAGCTATGTGAGTGCAACTTGTGCCAGTCGAAGTATCAAATGATAGAGACAGAGAATGAGCACTTGCAGGCAGGAGATAAAGTGGCTTTTTTTACAGCTGTGCCTGCTATATGCCATTGTAAAGCAGTTGTGAAATTACAGCTTGTCATTAGATTTTAGAGGTGTCTTAGAAATGTCCATTAGCAAAAGCAATGATTAACATTAAATCTTCCTAGCTCAGGATGATTTTTTCTTACCTTCCTTGTGTGTACTAGACAGAAAATATACCTCTCCCTTATTTAACCCAAGGGACTGCTTTGGTCCTATCTCACCTTAAAATTCTAAAAGAAAATAGCCCATTTCATTTCCATTCAATTCTAGCAACAATCAGTTCTATGCTATCTCTCCTCTGTGCTGCAAAAAGAGCAATTTCCATCCATTTCCAATACATTTCTCTCAAAACATTTAATGTATTTAGACCAAGGGTTCCTTAGCCTTCAGCAAGAGCATCTCCAGCATATTTTTGCATTTATTTATCTCTGCAAAATGATGTAAAGGTCTAGCACAACCTTTTTTCTTACCTGGAGGCAAGCGATGAGCACAGTCCCTAGTTTGGTTTCTTAAGTTTCTTTCAGAGACTGTAAATACTCATACCTTGCTTCTGGATCAGATGAGAAAAAAGTACTGGCATCAAATGTACTGCAAATGCAAAAATTAGTGTGATGCTTATGTGGATATTTGAAGTTGATCAAAACTAATGGAAAGTGCTTCATGCAGTTATATTTTCTAATGGGCATGTATTTCTGCATTATTTCTTATTTTGTTGGAAAAGGCCTTAATTTCTCTCCCTTTTCTGCCTGCTTTTTATTTGACCTTTGGAAAAAAAGGAGCCTAGCTTTTGAGTTATTTGACTAGCAGAAGTGCTAGTTTTGACAAATGTGGACAAGCCCATGGTACAGAATGTTTTTAATGTTGTCTTCAAAGGGACAAATCTGAAACATCTAAAACACACTGAAAATGTGGGCAGGTGTAAAGATGGATTACACTTAGGCACTAGAATTGTTGCAAAGACTTGTTAGGGGTAGCTGGTTGGCACACAGTGAAGATGAAATTTGCTTTCTCAAAGTCATGTCTTAGAGTGTACCATATGTTCCACTTACCATGGAAAATTCACTAGAATAATTTTTTTGTTACTCCCAAATCCTTCTCAGATCTTGTCACAATCCAGGTTTTAAAACCAAACAAAAATGTAGGTACAATCTATGTACTAAATAGTCTCCTAACTTCAGGCATCTTCTAGAGCATATTACAAAAATCCTGTGCTCAAATAAAATTCTTTATTTGTCCATATTTCCAAATACAAACCACCAGGACCTTTCATCACTCCATCCTTTGCCAGTCACAGCCTTAATTCAGAGCAATATACATACAATGTGTCGTAGAGTAAGAAAGTGAAGGTAAAACCAGTCTTTTTTCCTACCATGAGGAGGGGGGCCGGGGGCGCGCCCGGAGCTGACAGCAGCGCTGTGCCAAGCGGGCGTTGCGAGGCATCCAGTGTGGTGACGCAACCAACCCCGGAAAAGCCAGTGGGAGTGGCGCAGGCCACGAGTCAGAGCGGCGAGCGCGCGGACCGACTGCGTGGCCAGTGCGGGGCCAGCAGCGGGGCTGCGCCGGCGGCCTGCACCAGTGCTGAGGCTGCACCAGCGGTGTGTGGTGGCGGCACTGGCAGCAGCGACAGCCTGGCAGCGGCACCGTCCCAGCGGCGGCGGCCACATGGTGCCCAATGGCGGCCGCCATTAGCGGAAAATGGCCCCGCAGCATGCATGCCGTTTCCAGGCAGCACGGCGTTTCCCATGAATGGTTGCATGCACGGGGCAGGCCCCTCAGGGTGCTGACCAATGAGACGAGGGCCAGCCCAGGGGACCCATCCGTGCATGCGCAGATCGGGACCTTCATATAAAAGGGGAGGACGGCCGCCATCTTTCTCTTTTCGGCTTCGGAGGTCAGAGGAGCAACACCGCTCTTTGCCGCTGCATCGGGGCTGGCATCCACATGGAGGACGGGTCAGAGATTAAGCCACGGCGACCTGGTGTGGTAATTTCTGGGAGGGAGAGCTGTTTCTTTGTTTCTGGGGTTTTTTTTCTTTTTTTGNACTGTGATATTTGTGTGTCTTTTTCATTTTGGGGTGTGTTTGTGGCTTCTCTCAGAAATCTCTTGTCCAAAATCACTAAATTTGTGGAAAAACCACGACACAATGAAATACTGAAAATATTTTCATTTACACTGGAACATTATTGTTTTCAGAATCTATTTAAAGGTAAAATAGAAATGATGGTTTACTAAGTTTTAAGCATTTTTCAGTTAAGTTAAAGTAAGCTAAATTTCCTGGTAATTTGTAGGATATTTCTAATAATAAATGATTAACACTAAAGTTTTAAAGAAAGTCTACTGTCTTCCATGATTGGAAGTATTCAAGGCTAGGCTGGATGGGCTTCAAGCAACCTGGTCTAGTGGAAACTGTTCCTGCTTTTGGAAGAAGGGTTGAACTAGATGATATTTAGATGTCTTTTCCAACCCAAGTCTTTCTATGAATCTGTATTATTCAAAATTGTACATTTAAAGGAATTTTACATAGAAATATAAGGTCACAGAAGAATAATTGTTTTATGTGTTTTGCTATTCGATAAGTTTCCATCCTCTGCTGCCTGAAGCTAAGATATTACTGTGCCACTGCTGGATCCTGAGGTTACAGAGATTTTCTGGTTTTCAGAGAGGAAATGGGTTAATATCATCACGCTGTTACAGTGACTTGTGGTAACCAAACTCACAACAAATCCTTGTTATGATTAAAGTGTGTTTACTCTGCGCGCAAGGAGCAGGTTACAGGCCCATTCCAAAGACCCGCTCCCCGAACACATGATCCACCTGGGTCTATATACCCCTCCTGAGTGGCAGGTGTCACTCATTGCTGATTGGCCTCCCCATTCCAGGCCCTCCCCATTCTCCGCCCTATCCCGGGACCCAGAACCCCCTCCCCCTGGGGGCTGAGCTGCTGCAACCGTTGCCCCACTGCAGGGAAACATGTTCCGCTCGAGGAGACCTTGAGATGTTATTCCAGCAAGCTGTTGTGATGTCTAGGTCTCACTCTCTCTGCCTCCTTATCTGATGTTTCTGTATGGTGCTTACATTGACTCTTCTCATGTTAACCCTGTGTCTGACAGCAGAGCCTCCCCAGCCCCTATAGGCACCACTCAGCCCCCAAATAGATCCCTGTCCCCAACTCAACAGGTAGCTTGAGTCTGCCTGTTTTCTACTAGAAAAGGAGATCTTCTTCTAGCCTGCAGGATTTTAACTTGAAATCCTTCTCCACAGTTCTGATTTTTCCCTCCCTTTCCCTTCCACAGCTCACTTTTGCATTCTTTTTGTTTGCATAATCTTTCAGAATTTTTTTCTCATCCCATCATTGGAATGTTTTCATCTGAAAGATTTTCCTGTGGCTGACATTGTATTTGGGTAGTTGGACTTTTTGTCTTTTAAAATCTCATGTTTAACTTCATTATTCTAAGCTGCAAGAATCTTGGTGAATATTAGAGATGTACTAAATAAATAGACATGTACATTCTTTATGTGTTTTATACATATAGATTATGTATTTTCTTTATATGTTTATTTATTCTATCACACTAAAGGCATATTAAAGATTATTAAGCATTCGAGGTTGACTGAAGTGCTGTAGTAGTCACAGGAGTGGTATAAGAAGCAGAGGAATACTCAAAGCAGTTAACAAACACTCGAGGCAAATACCTTGTAATGATCGGGCTCTGCCTTTATCTGGGTTTCAAAAACAACTGGGGATAAATAAATTACATGAATGTATTCAGAAGCACAAGTCTTCTAGAGTAAACGTCAAAGAAATTGTAAACTGCAGCATCTTGGAAATTAACTAGTACAAAAAAGCATGTGTCAAATGCCTGGAAGACCAGTTGATTGCTTTTCAGACATAGATCTGGGGGGAGGAAAGTGGATCTTTAAATGTCACTTGGGGAGAGGCAAAATTGGAAGAAGGAACTGAGAAAAGACACACATGAAGCATATATTATGAAAACTTGACAGACGTACTTATGATTAAGCTTTTGCTGTGAAAAATATAGATTGCTGTTTTACTAATATGAGATAATAAAATCTCATATAACTCACAAGTAACTGTAATTCTTATAAAAGAAGATAGCCAAGAAGATAACATAATCTTGCCTAGGTCCACTAGTGATTATATATATAAAGGCAACAGTTTTAACTTGCTCTTATGGAATGCAGTAAAAAATAAATCTAAAGTTTAATCCTGTAAATTTACTCTCCCTAAATGCTTGCTCATAAAACATTTATTACTATATAAATCTCTGTCTAAATAGTTTGTTACATAGTGAAAGAACTGTCTATGCTATAGATTACAAAGGTCTGGAATAACATCAGAATGAGTTTTAAATGAGATAGTCCTACAAAATGGAGACAGCATAGCCATATGGAACTGTTTATATGGCTTGATCAAGAACTGTACTGTGCTATTTAGGCATATAATGTAAAGCTGGGAATCTAAAATAATGCTTTATTATGTAGTACAGGTATGAAACACTGCTTTTTATTAACACTGATCTCTGAATGTTTCAGTAAGGCTAAACAAAATACTGAAGACATAGTAATAGTTGTTTGTAAGCTCAGTGTTTCCTGAAAAGTGGAAAAGTATTTCTGTAGTAGTATGTACTGCCTATTACTATGAACATGCAGATAGATATGGAGTACCTGAAAAGCAATGAAGGGGTAGTATTGTGCTGAGATAAATCTGAACCTGTTAATCTGCTGCCTTCCTATAGAACAATTATATAAAATGGATTTTGTCCTGGTTTTGGACAATATTAGGTTTATCAATGGACAAGAGACAGATAGGGAAGGCAGCAATTTATTAAAGGGTAGATATATGGGGGAATAAATGGGAGTAATTGCCCAATTATGACCAGCCGGGACTCCCTCTGACAGACAGACAGACAGACAGACAGACAGACAGACAGACA
>VYZS01021423.1:33623-43811 GCA_013400695.1 Neodrepanis coruscans
CACGCACACACACACACACACACACACACACCCGGCAGGGGTAACCTTGGTAACCTGGCTACTCCTCCCAGCAAGATGTGGGGATAGGAGAAAGAGTTATTTTTTCTTTGTCTTCCCCTGCGTTTTTTTTTAAGCCAAACCATCACAGATTTGAAGAAGATTTTGTCCACAAAGATAAATGTTGCCTTTATGATGTCAGAGGGTATGAAAAAGTTGTTGAGTTTGTCAGCCTGATAAAGAAAACCTAGAAAATACAAGAAGGAATAAAAATGCTGGCAGTTCTTTCACACTTCACAGCTGAGGAAAAAACCTAATTTTAGAAATGTGAGTACTTATATTTTGACTTGTGATGAAATAAAGCAAAAGATCTAGGCAATAATCAATTTGATATGGGAATAATCTGAGACTTGAAAAGCAAACACTTGGTTGAATTCCTGATTTCAGAATTTTCCTCTGTAGTGTGCAGTGGAAAGCAGCCTGCATAAGTAGCGACTGTGGTAGCTGGGGAGAAGCTTACAAAATTTTCTGAGTCCTACCTGATCATCCATAGATTTTAATTAGCCAGAGCAACTGTCAAACTGTTTTGTGCCAGAACAATTGAGAAATTTCCTTGGTAGTATCTTGATCAATACAAATGTACTAGTTTTGGAGAGGTGTTCACCTTGGTGGGCTGGCCTAACAAACAAATGCCTCAACAGCACCAGACGCTAAGGTGAGGATGGAAGACTGACTGTTCTTCATCAGGTAACTTTAACTTTGCAAAAGTGATGAAGAGTGATGCTTAATAAATAATATAACAATCAGGACAGGTTGTGCGGTAATTCCTTCTGATAGTCTTGCATCCTTGTCCTATTTTCAGTTCAGGGACACAAGAGTTGGGTGGGGTTTACTTTGTAAAGCGCAACTGTTTTTTCTTCAGTGTATTTGTTGGACTGTGAAGGCTACTGAATCTTCACTTCAGTCTTTGGCCTTCTGGAGAGCCCTGAATTGCAGGTTAGAAGAAACAGGGACAGCAAAACAGGGATGTATTGTTATCTTATTCTCCAAAACACTAGGAAAAGTTCAAACCTCGGTGTTCAGTAGCAGTGCAGACTCGATAAGGTTCAAGAGGTGCTCAGAAACTGCAAGGGTAGTCCTGTGCCATGGAACTGTGTGCTGCTGCAAGCTTTCTTAATCTTCAGCTAATATAGTGCATGACTGGGGGTGACAAATAAAGTAGAAAGCCCTAAGAAGCAATCCCAGAAGCTGCTGTCTGTGAGTGCTATCAGCTGAGAAGTGCCAGTGGGAAAAATCTGCCCTGTTCCTGTTATTTCAGAGGTCTGAGGAGCAGAAGCTATGTGAAAATATTTAACTGTGCCAAACGAAAAAACAGTGACTTTTGCTGAAAAACACCTTACAGAAAAGGTTGTTTATGGTCCCTAGCATCTTCCCCTCTGTTCCTGTCTTTTCTGTACACTCCTGAATTGTAACAAATGTTGCTGTTATGTAAACCCCAGTATATCAGCCTCCTGATCTTTCTAGCCTTAAAATTCCATGGGTGCCCCGCAACTTTCCTGAGTCTTTTGTCCTACTTCTTCTGACTGCTGCTCTGTGCTTCCCAAATAACTCTTCTTTTCTGTACTTTGTATCAGCTCCCACCCCATCACTACTTAAGTCACAGGAAGGTTTTAAAGAGTTTTCTGCTAAAAGACTGGCTCAAGTGCCAGCTGAAGTAAAAAAAAAAAAAAAAACAAAACCAACAAAAAAAACCCCAAAAAAACCATTTGTAAATACTTCTATTTCCATGGAACTGAAGAATTCATACTTTTTCTCTCATGTTTTGACAAGCTGTCTTTGTACTGGGAGACTGTAGAAATTGCAAGTGGGTTTTATTCTGCATCCTTTTGTGATATCAGCTGCTTTTTAATAATGAAATGACAAATACACAGATAGCAGAGTTGCCAGACTTAAGGGTCTAGTAGTCTGTCCTTCTTCTTCATACCACAGACTTGGGATAAGAGAAATTTTGACTGTATGAATGACAAGAAGATGCAGAGCTGAAAGCAGATTGGTGATTTCTCTGCATGAGTTTTTTTCCCCATTGAACAAGGTGCGTAGCTCTGTAACCTGGAAGCAAACACTTGTTTAAGAATGCTGACAGAAGTGCTGTAAAGTAATCATTTCTGTTATTCATTAGAAAATGTCTCCCTGAAGCTTTGCTGAGTATATAGGTGCCTGTGCCAGATGGACTAAGACAGCTCTATTAGATAGGAATTATTTTACATCTGCTGCCAAGGTACATAAAAAGCTACTGTGTGTTTTGCATAGACTGCAGAGCTCTGGGACTAGCACTGCTCTCTCTCTACCCCACTTTACTTACCGTCTATCTGCACTGCATATCAAAAATATTCTAAACTAGTAAGTAAACTGCTAAAAAGGGAAACTTTTGATAAGAGAAAAAATGCTGGATTGATTTGTAATTTTTTTCATCCAGTTATTAGGTGCTACAGAATATACATTCAGCAATGAATCTGCTTCACACAGTTAGGTAGTATATGATTAGTACAATAAAACCCTTTTCAGACTCTGAGACAGATAATTTAGATGATATGTGGTACTACAAGCATGAGGTTTTATCTGAGTCCTGTACATGGTAAAGTAATGGATGTTAGTTATTTTGAAGAGATGGTAGCCTAACTAGATTGCCTGGGTGAATGATCATGATGAAACTGCAAATGTGAATAAAAGAAGAAACCCTTATGGTAGGTGCTAAATCCATCAGCTGCTACTCTGTCAAACTTTGCTTACATCGTCATCACTCTTGGGCAGTCATGAGACAACCAGATAGTAGCTATCTGAAGACAAAAATGTGTTCTTTCACAGTAACAGTGAGGCAGCCTTCATTTTCCCAACTCCTTTGTACTGCTGGTTTCAAGAGGAATCTGGATAGGATCATTATATCTAACCAACACAGAAGCCCTCAATCAGCATGAAAACAGGGAGATCTGTAATACTGTATGTAGTGGGCCTTACAGTAAAATCAAAAATGTACCAAAACAGATCCTTTGTAGTCATGTGTTCTCCACACTGCAGGTTGTCAGGCATATATTAATCTCTTACCTTCTACCTTTGGGAATGGTCTCACTGTTCGTCTCAGTGATGTGTCTGCCTCTGTGTCTTTGGGAAATTTCACTGTGGAGAAAGTCAGATTTATCAGCATTTGTTTTTCACCCAAAACAGAAGCATTTTGGGGGATGTATTTAAAAGCAGTATTTCAAAGGATAGGTAACCACAGTTTTATTTCTGCTTCTTTTTCTAATCAGATTTTGAAAAGGAAAACACAGCTATCCATTTAATGGAATGCTTGCTTCTCTGAAACTGATCTTCACCACAGCAAATGACCAAAGGATATTATTACCTTGGGTAGTTATGGATCTATTTCCTCAGCTGGAAATATATTTCCATGTAAATTAGACAATAAAGTATTTCATTAGGGAAACAGACTTCTTCTCTGTTTCTATGTTGCTATACGTACTGCCACTACATTGTATTTCTTATGCTGGTTACATAAAGCCTGAAAAGAAGTGACTGCTTTACTTCACCCGAGGTGTTGTATAATTTGCACTGGTTTGACTTTTTTTTTTCAGGTGTTGCAGTTGATCTTGCCTTGCTTTGCCTTGCCTTGCCTGCTCTTGCCTGCCTGTCCCTGCCCTGCCCTCCCCTCCTCTCCCTATCCCTCTCTCTGTCCCTGTCCCTGTCCCTGTCCCTGTCCCTCTCTCTCTCTCTCCTTCCCCATTCCCCACTCCCCATTCCCCTTTCCCCATTCCCCTTTCCCCTTTCCCCTTTTCTCTTTTCTCTTTATTTAATAAAACATGGAATTATATTCAAAACTAATTGAATGAAACAATAAAAACTCTTTTTCTGCTCAGAGTATGTCTATGGCAAATTGTGGGGTTTTTTTTGGCTTTCAGTTCAGAAATTAACGTTAACTTTAACTTTAATATTAGCATTAACATTAAAGCTTTGTCTGTAAGAATGGATTTCAGTGTTTGCTGACTTGTGTGGTTATTTGAGGGGGCTATTAATGTACATGTTACTAATGAACAGAATTGTTGTCTGATTCTTTTTAGCTCTAGGTGTTGTTTGTAGTAAAGCTTACCACTTTTCAAGAGATAGAATATTCTTTTCCAGTTTATTTTTGGGCTTGAATGTTACAGGGCCTTATTCAATGTTTAAAGCTGCACATGTGCCCTTCTATTTGGATAAGAACCTAGTAATGATAAAGTAATAATATTATTATGATAATGATGATTATTAGCCATAGCAGATCAGCAGAGAGAAGCTATGAAGCAGTTATCAAAGAGCTCACAGAGATGTGTTAGAGTTGTTGTTTCCTGGTGTTGTCCCTGAGACAACACATTGCTACCAAATCAGAATTTACTGGGACTTACTTGTATTTCCATAATTAATTTCTGATTCCTGTATTTTGGTATAAAAAGATTTTTTTTTTTTTATGGTACTACAGTTTCTTCTGAAGTAGCTGGTAATAGAATCTTTCAGTCACTTTTTATAGAGATGAACTGAAAGTCTCAAAGAAAGAGAACAAGGAGAAGAAGAAAAAAGGATGAGGGAGAGGAAATTGCAATGATTAGTTCAAAGGAGAAGAATTTGTTACATTTCCAGCTCAGCATGCTTATCAATACTGGAGAATGCTCAGTACATGTTAAACAGTTCCTTTCTGCTCTGTAAAACTAGGCATGATTCCCTGCAGTGCACAAGAAGAACAATTCCAGTATCAATAATCTACAGAAACATTTCTAGCAGATACCTCTGTCTTCATAAAAAATTCCATCTCTTTAACACTTCTGACTTTCTAGGAGTTGATACATCTTTTTTATTGGGTTCTTTTTTAGAAATTGATTAAGACCAAAGACCCTTCTCAGTCATAAACTTTTACGTGTTTTTTAGGTTTTTTTCCAGTTACTTTATTCCTCAATCTTCCTAGAAATATTGTCTATATAAATATAATAATTTGTATTTTTAGATCTATATAATATCTATAGATATCTATATGCTTGATTTATTTTGGTGAAGTAGTGTCTAATCTATATGAATGAGCACTGGAATAAACTTTCTGATAAGAATGAAGAACGTGAAGTTTGGGATTCACATCCTTTCATTTCCTACATTTCAACATTTAATCTAGGGCATCCCTTCTTGCTCCACCAGTAATGTAAAACACCTCATGAGTCAAAGTCATATGTAGATATGCAGAAAAAACATCAACCCCTTTCCTTCTAGTCATACAAGTAGATGATACGAACCACTATGAAGACAGAGTAAGACTGTTGAAAACAGTATCCTTTAGAGACTCATGAAGCTTGAGAGAGTGAATGAAATTACATTTTGAAATGTAATAAAAAATACTGCTGGTACAGTAGGACATCATTGCAAAATGGAAAGTAGAAACTTCTGATCTGGAAGTCAGAGACATGATTTGCTCTTTCTGGACTTTTAGAGAGCCATCTCCCTCCCTAGTGAATAATATTGTGCTTTGGAATATGCTTAACTTTTGCTAAGAGAGCACCAGAAAATCCCAAAAGATAATGAAACCATGTTGTGACAGGTGTAAAATACTCAGACAAGAAGACTTCCTCTGACAAGGTTCGTGTACTCTAAATATATTTAACTTGCAAGCTAAATTAATTTCAGATAAATGAGATATACTCAGGCTTTCTCGTAAGACTGATCTGCGTCATTTATTTAGCAACAAAAAAGGGTTTGTGCACATCACTTATTTTTATAAAGCACTGAAATGCTTTATAAAATGTCCTTACCCCTTTTTCTAGACCATGGATGGTTTCTTTGAGGATAAAAACCACAAAATCAAGACAGGTGGCTTTGCTGAAGATAAATAACTGATTAATAACTCCCTTCAGCATCTGTCAAAATGACTCCTGCAGAAGGCAGGTATCTGTCATCAGAAGTGACACAAATGGCCCCTTTACTCCTAAGGTAAGGTATGATAATATTTGAGGCAATTTCCTCTTCTCCATTAACACTACTGTTGCAGCCAACAAGCATTCAGACTCCATTAGAGTTATTTAGTCAGCCTCTTTGAGAGCATGTTTGTTAGGTAGTGAGCCATTCTTCAGCGCTCCTCAAAGAGGAGGTGCATGGCAGCTGTTCAAAACTACAAGGTTATTAGGCATATGAAAGCCCTATTCTGTACAAATGTCTTACAGCAAGCACCACATTTCAACACAAAATTTTCCACTTCAACATGTAGGCTGCAACATCACACAAGTAAGAAAATACACAATAAGTAGGCATTTTTTCTGCTGTTTATCCTTGCTGAGTAACATGTTGCAACTATCAGTTACTGTTCATCAAA
Source organism: Neodrepanis coruscans (assembly GCA_013400695.1). Lineage (NCBI taxonomy): Eukaryota > Metazoa > Chordata > Aves > Passeriformes > Philepittidae > Neodrepanis > Neodrepanis coruscans. The sequence goes on from VYZS01021423.1 coordinate 39,997, forward strand.
TAAAGGATTTCTTTTTAATCTATAAGCTTTTCCTTTCGTTTTTTTTTTTTTTAATCTATCACTAAAAAAGATGAAAATTGTATTTTTTTCATTGAGAACATTTTATTGTCTGGGATATATATTGTCCCCTCTTTTCTATTGGATAGTGAAAGTAGGCATAGAGGGAGCAAGGCTGCTGAGCCTCTCCCTGAAAAAGGAACAGAATTATGATCATGCCCCCCACACATGGAATTCAAGTCATGAATTAAGGTTTAATCACCATCTTTGTGGTCTCAGACTTATTTATTGATATATTTCTTTTCAGAAGGAAAATACATTTGATACGAATAATTTTTTCTGTCTGTAAGTACCAATCTCTTTTGGCACATTCACTCAAAAGGCTTGAATTTTAGATCAACTGTAAATACTTATTTTGTATTTATTGTATTTTACAATAACACAATTTCCAGGTTGTTAGATTTATTGTACTTTGCTGACCAGAAAACCATTTCTAAAACATAGGAAGAAAAAATGCATATAGAATTTTCAGGCATGAAATTTTAATAAAGTGACCTTTGCAATATTATTTGAATTACAAGAACACAAAACCTTATTTGTATATATGGCATTTACTTTCAAATACTTCAATTTATCCAGCCAGTGGGTTTTTTATGAGATTATTCTTCAAAGTTTGATTTCCTATTAGTTTTTCTTTACATTTCTGTTTAAAGTTATGCTTTTATTTGAGTTTGCTGTAGTTAGCAAATAGAGTTTCTAAGGAAAGCCAGTCCATAAGACTGGTGTGCCTGCCTGTACAAGCTGAAAAACTGAGCTTCTAACATTTTGTTTTGCTTCACAGCCAAACTGACACTTCTTTTTTTTTATCTTTTGCAGTCTCAGTATTAATACCCTTTAAAATCTGTAAAACATTGTTCTAATTAACTACTTAGCTAACCTTATTCTTAAAAAAAATTAATCGTTGGCACAATTATGGTACAAAGATGTTCTCCCCCATACTGATAAAAAGGGCGTTCTTGTCAGCAAGCACAATGCTTTCATGTATGCTGTAAAATAGATCAAAAATCTCCTATAATTATCCTCTAACATCAATATGCAAGTATTTAAAATTTGAATTTCACAATATTGAAGGTCTAAGTTATTAATAAGATCTATTACCTTTATTTTACCATGTGAATGTCCTGTTCACCAATATATATTCCTTTGTAAATTATTTTGCAAAACTAATTTGAGTGCAACCTTTTTAATATGAAAATGCATTAGAACATTTTATTCTATTACCTGATTATACTATTCTACTTTATCTACTATTCTGTTTTAGTCTTTTGTCTTCAAATTAGTTTGCTTTTCCAGCTTTTGTTAAAATTTAACTAATTATCGTTTTCTTTTTGCTTTTCCATATGCTGTTTTTGCTGTCTTTGCTGTTCAATATGCTTAGAAAAACAAAACTTTTCTGAACCACTGAGATAGAATTGTTCTTTCCGTCTTTATTTTAAGGCATTAAATAAAATTGTCCTTTGCACATACATCTTTTTCAAGTATTATATTATCTGTGAGTTCCATTCTGTGTGAAAGAAGAAACTACAAATCATGAACTAACATTTTTTTGCTCCCACTTCTGTAAAGTATATAGTAGTCATTCATGACACTGGAAATAGATCTGCCACAAGTGCGTACTACAATTCTTAAAAGGATTGCCTTCATCAAAGAAGCACGTTATTCAATTTTCCATTAAACTGTTCATGAACTTTTTATGACTCTTTAAAAAATTATGTATTTATAGTAATAATTTTTATAGACACTTTGTACAGAAAAATATTAAGCTAATTTAAATTTTCAGGATTTTAAGATTTAGGCAGATTTTTATTGAATTACTTTATTGTCTTCAATATGAATGTTCAAATGATCATAAGCAACATTTTATTGAAAGCTATCTCAAAAATCACATTGAGTGGAAATAAATTTGCCTTGGTAAGTTTAATCTCATCCACATAATAAAGACATATGTCTAGCACATCAAGGACTTTCTCAGAATAGGAACTACACCACTATACCTCTGATATATATATACCTCAGTATACGGGCAGTACAAAAATTATTAATTACTATGCCCTCTCTATAATTTCATTATATAGAGAACTTTCAAGCCATTGATGGAAATTATAGTCAACTGGAACTAAGATTTTGTCCCAGACATTTTGTCTCCATGGTATGTGGGAAAATCATTACAAGCTAGAGACAAGAAGAATCTGGACCAAATCTCTTTTTATCTGCAAGAACTGAAATGTTTCAATGTTATAATTGTTAAATATTAATCGAATCAATGAGATGAACATTTTCAAACATGAAAAGATGCATTTTTTTTTCAGAATAATTGGCATATTTAAGAAAGAGGCCACTCAGATTTATGGTTTTATTTCACTCCCACAAAATTGTTCACACTATTTTGGACAGTTTATTGATTTTAATTTTGTTCATGTCTTTTCAAGACAAAAAGAATTTCTTCAGGCTGAAAAAGTCCATTAGAGTTTTTCTCCAAAAAAATTAAGGTGTGGTTTAAATTTTCCTCCCTCCATTCATACAGAAAACCTAGAGTAGTTGCAAGTACCAGTCCTATGTGAATAGATTCCATTTTCTTTGCTGTGATTATCACACCACCATTCATATTTTTCACCGGTAAGTTAGAATGACAAATAGTGGTAGACTCTCATGGGATTTTCTATGAAATTTTGTATTTCTTCCCTATTCCAACATGACTCATTTCAAAAAACTTAGAAGAAATTTAGTATTCTGATTCGAAAATATGGGAACTATTTAAATATTTGCAAAATGTAAGAAATGTATATATTTCAGATGTCATCATTACAGCACAAACTGTATAAACAATTCTGAAGCATTTTTTGAAGTTTTATCCTTTGAAAAACTGACTGATGTAATTTAACCTTAGGAAAAATCCTGGCTTGTATTTTGCTTGTAATACTGATGTTGTACTGTTCATGTATCTTTCATGCCTTGTTTGACTGTTTAGTAAAAGAATGTCTTGCACTCAATCAGAGATTTTTTAAAAATCAGTTTTAAATATCCTACAGAGTAGTTTTCTTAAATAAACTATGTTATGCACATATAAAATTTCAAACCTAAAGATCACAGGCTCTATCAATGACGTCAAATTTATTGGCTTCAAAGGGAGTATCTTTTGAATACAAATGGTATAATCTTTCCCACTACAATATTACTTCTGCTTGAACAGTATAACACCCATGTAAAGGCCGGATGACTTTGTCTACATTGCCTTATATGTAGTCTAAATTTTTGTTAAATTACCATGATTTTGATGCCTCCATTTTTATATACTCAAGCTGAGATATTTCAATGAAGTGTTGCAATCAGTAAGGCAACTCAGTATTTCTTGAAGACGCATTACTGAAACATTTTTGTATTTTTGTGCCAATACAAGGGAGTATTTGTGGTACTTTTACATCAGTAAAGTTAATTTGCGGAGTTACCATCTCCCAGTGTGATAAATAAAATTATTTGTGCGAAATTACTAGGAAAACAGCTGTTCTAGCCTTTTTGGAATGATAAGTTTAACTTTATTGCTGTAAATATCAAAGGCTGCAGCAGACGTAAGTTAATGTCCCAGGATTACCTAAGTATTTGATTTCCAAATCATGTTTATCTTCCACATTACTGGAAGTATGCTCATTGTTTTGTGTACTGCATACTACCATATTTAATTCTATGAGGGTCAGTAATGGTATGCCAGCAAAGTCCAGGACTCTCAACAGATATGAAAATATTAATAAATAATTAATTTA